>VXAA01006140.1:204703-218021 GCA_013399115.1 Anseranas semipalmata | reverse complement strand
CGGAGTGGGAGGAGGGGGGGAGACGACTTCACAGATGAGCAAAATCCTGTATGATAAGGGTGTAATTAGAAATGTGAAAACACAGTGTTGTGATTCAAGGGGTAATGCTAATGCTTCAAAGGACTGTGGGACAAGATCCAGATCTCATCTACTCCACAGCCAACCCAGCAAAGCTCTCCTGAATTCAGTCTGATGACTTCCTTGAAAGTAAAGATTTACATCCCTGTAACAGAGGGGAGAATTGTACCCTACAACCTTAAATCACAGCTTTGGCATTAATGCTAGAGGCCCAATTCCAAGGCTGTCAGAAGAGGATTTCAAGGATCTATTTATTGACTAGGAAAGAAGGTTGCCCTTTCAGAGAGCATCAGCCTGACTTTTCACTTATTTTCATCTTCCTCGGACTTCTGCAAAAGTAAAGGCGATTTAGAAACAAAATGGAACTGGACACTCTTTTACATATGGGGAGCTGCTCCAAAGTGACAATCAGCTGCAAGCAACTACTGGAAATGAAGTAGCTAGAAATATTTGCAGGCAGGATCTAAAATAATCCCTCAGTCTTTTCTGGGGCTCCTTAGTGTCGTGTTTATTCAGGTAGTGCAAAGTTCTGAAAGAATAACTTGCCAAAAGTCAAATCAATAATAAATCCTGATTTGTAGGATAGGCATGGGGGTGTTTGGGCATTGCTGTATCTTTAATATTTATGTGGTTAGTGGGGAGAGTGAGAGGGGAATGGAATGAGGCTCTCTGCTTATTTTCTGAGTTTTTCTATTATTTTTAGAATTACTATAAAAAATTGACTTCTTCTTCATTCAGGTGTTCTGTGGCAAAGACCAGTGCCAGGCAAATAATTGTAGCTAATTCAGAGAAGTTCCCAGGCTTCCATATACGGAGGCAAATATGTACTTCCCACTGTGTATATTGTGTGAGTCACATTCAATTAAAGCAAATGGAGTTGTGCAATGTTGAATTTGACCCCACATAAGAATGTATGTTCTTCCCACTGCGTGTTTGTGAAAGCTGCCTGGGGATTGCTTTATTTTAGCTGGGGTGCTGACAAGGAAGGCAAGTGTAATGAAAACAAAGCAGCTGATGTTCACAGACGTGATATATGTGCTGAAGTCAAGAAGTCTTTTCTCTCTCTGGATTTTAAAACACTGTATGCAGTGTACATGTCACTCAGGCTGGATGCAATCCTCATCTCAAGGGGTTGTAAGAGTCTCTGACACTTGGTATTAAACTTGGACTGGCTGAGGGTTTTTTTCCTGCTGCTTTTCATTTTACAAATGGCATTTGCATGGAAAGCTTTCTGTTAAGCTTAGCTCAACAAAAAAAAAAAAAAAAAAAGTCTATTAAGAAGATATTTATGTTGAGGTAAATGCTGACTTTGATCAGGGTTTACTGCAGTTATTGACCTTTGGCTGTTTTTGAAGTATTTATGGTTTAGAAAGCTGGTCTGAACTTATGGATATTTCCTGGGCATTCTCCCTTCCCCTTCTTTTTCTCCCAGGTAAATTTTGACCTCAAAGACTTTCTGGGGAGATTTGCATTGAGAAATCCAGCAAAATCCTGGAGGGGAAATTCAGTGTTCCTTTTATCCTTTCCACCTCCTGAGACCACCCTGTAAATAGCTGCAAGCATGTCTTCCAGATAGCTGCTGTTCTGAGGGATGTCAAACAAGTTAGTCCCAAAGTTAACTGGGCTCCATGCAGATTATTACTTCCCTCCCACACACTGTTGAGACACACTGTTAATACAGATAACAGAACGAAAGGCTCCTGAAAGAGCTGCACAGAGCAGCAGGGTTGAATTCTGCAGTATTTTACCTGCTTCTGTGAATAACTGTCCCCCCATATTTGCATTTTAACCACACATCTGCCTTCCACACTGGTTAAAGGTGTCTAGAGACATCAGGGGACTCATGGCAAAGGCTGAGACCGTGGCCTCTCTCTGTGTTAGCACGCACTGCCATGACATACATCAATACTATTCAAGAGACCTTCTTTTCCATCTGTGAACTGTTCCCCCATCCACCACCCTGATTTCTGGGCTTGGCTGGTCTGATAGGTACCCCTGGGAGGAGGTGGACAAAACACACTGCCTGAGTTCAAAAAGAGTTGCCACAGCCACTTGCTGCTGTATACCCTAGGGATGCGCTCAGCCAGCAGTGACCGCAGGCCACCGAGGAGAAGGAGAATAACAGGGCAGAGGGGTGACAAAGGCAGAGGTGCCTTTCGCCTCCAGAGGCCTGGCTTGTTTCAAACTTGGAGTACCCGTTACAAGTAAAATGGGTCTTATTCTCTTCACTTAGGCTTCAGCTGACACGTCTCCATCAAAAACTGACACATAATTTGTTTCCAATAGGAGAACTGCCCAGGGAAAATTGTTAGTGCTAAGGGGAAAAAAAAAAAAAAAAAAAGAGCAGGAAAGAAAATCAGAAAGTGTGTTGATACACAGGCCAAAAGGAATTAAGGGTGAAAATAGCTGTCTTTGCACTTGCCTGCACAGCATCAGATGCTACTCTGCGAGAGGACAAGGAGCCTGCAGACCCACGTGGGCTGGCCTGAAGGCCAGGCGTTGGAGGGCTGAGGCATTGCTGCCCCTGGTGCTCCCTGGCTTGGCTGGCAGCGTGGCACGGGCTGTGAGGGTGGCTGCAGGCACCATCTGTCTGGTTCAAAAGTAGTGGTGTCTGGTGAGTCCTGTCCAGCTCCTCTTGGGCAGAATCACTGCCACTGACTGTAGCGATGAAGGACACACAGGCGAGAAATTGGGGGATACAAGGCCATGTTCACAAACCACAAGCCTGCACTTAGGAACTATCAAAGGATGCAGCTGTGCCTCAGCTTTTGAAGGAGAGCATCAGGCAGCTTCACGGTAACCAGCTCAGTGTGTCCATGGAGCTCGGTGTGAGCCACAGAACTGGCTGAAAAAACTGATTAAGCCCTTGGTGGACTGTTTTCATGCTGAGCCTTGGGCTACTGCAGCTTCTTTGCCAGCAGCACTACAGTCTGGTAATCCAAAGCTAGCTCAGGGATATGGGGCTGCCAGAGCTTCATCAGTTGTACGCGGAGGAGACGGAGGTGTGGGGTGACAGCCCTGGGCAGCTTGCAACGTCATGGTGCCATCAGGGACACTCCTCACCTGCAAAGGCACAGAAGAGACACTGGAACTGAGTCTTGGAGAAAAACTTGTGTGCAGCTGGGGAGGTGAGCGGAGAAGGTACCCAGCAGGTTCGAACCACCCTTGGGGAGCACAGGAGTCTGCTGAAGAGGCGCGGTGTGCCCTGCTTTACACATGGAGCACCACCAGGATTCATGTCTGAGTACATGAGAAACAATGCAATTTAACTAACCTGCCATTTAAAGAAACAATTGCTAAAATAAGTTAGTTAAAAACTGTTCCATTTTGATGGAGCAAAAGTTATCTGGCCAGGAACAGCAGATGTTCCTCAGTGACTCCACAGATGAAAGACACAGCCAGCATGAGCTTTGGGAGGCTTGGGAGTGCTCACTTGCTCACTCACTTGCTATCTGAAGCAACCTGTCAACTATTTATGACATTTCCCTTATCTCCCAGCAAAAATAATTTTGCCACATATATTATGTAATGTGCTTTTGTCTCCAATAGCAGAGACCAGTGAGCTTCCCATTGTCCCCCAAATGACACCTGGTATTTGTGGTGCATGTCTGAACGAGATGAAAACATTGGGGGGGCTCTAATCAGAGAAGCACTAGGGAGAGTAACAGTGTGCGGTCCCATCACAATTCTCTGTCTGAGATTTGCATAGCTTATTTGTGCCACTTACAAGTGAGAAGAGGGTTTTTTTGCCAACCTAAACTCAGCCTTTGATCTTAAAATCAATTGGTGTTCTTTTACTTCTTATACCAGCAAAGGTGTTTAAAAATCTGCTGTCAGAATTGTGCTGACAATTTAGCTTTAGACCAAGGGAAGCTCAACCTCATTCTTAAATTAAGAAATGAAAAACAGATGTTAACAATATAAATATGGCTTTTTTTTTTTTTCCACCAAATTAGATAGAGGTTTCTTAAAGATACTGTGTGAGAAGATGTAGGATCAAAGATTGATTCTTTGTCGTGCATCTTTTTTGTGCTGATGTCTCAAAGTACAGTTACTGCAAAACGAGCTTCCCCAGCTGCTCCAGAGCTTCCCTTGCAAAGGAAGATGCTGTTTGCACAAGTGCAGTGAGGATTGCTCAGTGCCACCCTGGTATATTTACACCGCAGCCAGTGCATCAGGAGTACTATGGGAATTAGCTGGTTGCTAAGTCAAGATGTTGACTTGCAAGCTATAAAAGTCTATAACTATCAAAGAATGGGGGCAGGAGGAGAGGAGGAAGCTAATGAGATCAGCATAACTTGGACCAGTTACAAGGTTTGACTCAGCATCAGCATCTTTGGGTACTGGAGGGAGCATTCATTTTCTTAGATGGTCCTTTCTTTCCCTGTATGTTTGCAATGTGGATGAGGACCTTGCTTCTTTCATTGAAACAGCTGCAGTGTTAGTGAGCCTCTTGTGATTAAACCCAGCACCCCTCAGAGCACCCGCTTCTGGTGCTTTCATCTGGGAGAGGAATCACTCCTACCTTGCTTTTGCCTCCTCTGCCTAGATGGCTACCTCCACATGCAGTAGCAACATAATGACATGCAACCAGAATAAGGACACCCTAGAGTGAGTTAGAGGAGTTTCTGGTGTTATACCTTATGCATGTTAAAATTCTGCTTGTGGCAGGATTTAAATAATGATTTTCAGATTGCATTACTATGCTTAATTTTTCACTGATCTGCATTTTTCCATGATGGTGGAGAATGCCAGTGCTGTTAAGTGCTACTGTATTCTGGAAAAGATTTCTCAAAGAAAACTGTGCAACACTTCTTAAAGGCTTCTTAAAGACAGTCAGCCTCCAGATCTATCCAGTCTCCTCTGGGAGCTTGTTCCCTGGGCTTTTGCCTGCATTATCCCAAAGGAAGCCAAATGTCAGTTCCAGTCAAGAGCCAGTAATGAGCCACCTGTGTTTGGCACATCTGGCATATTTGTTAATGTACAGATCAATAGAAATGCAAGTCTTGTGGGCAGGTATGGTTCATGCTGAATGGTGCATACTGAGTGACTGAAGGCTGTGAAGGAATGATTTTTTTCTTCTGTTGAGCCTAGGAATTGTTAAATGGCTGGACAAGTCTTCTTATTACAAGGTGACATATGCAACTTAAAAATAAATGATCTGATTCTTAATTTAGTTACAGGAGTGCCAGGACTACCCCCCAAATAAATCAGAAATAAATACATTTCATGGGGGGGGAGGCACAGATTTGGAGATGAGATGGAAGATTAACTTTGTCCAGATCCTCCTGGAGGCTTCAAAGCAATCAGTTATGAAACTGGCACGCTCCACTAAGAACAGTTTCCCTGTGATGAATGAAACCTAAGGCACAAAGGAAGGCAGAGGGCCTCATGAGGGATGGGTCATAAAAACCCTATAACAAGTCAGCCAGACAGGGAAAGAGAGAGAGATTCAAGATTTAATTTGGTGTATTTCATATCTTCGTGTATCTTTTATAAATATTGGCAATGGTGTTGTCCATCTGTTTTGGATACCATAAAAATTTCAATTTTCATTTTGCTCGAACTTCTTTTGAGTAAAGAGTGATTTCAAAGTAAGTAGCTAACAAGACAATCATTATCACATAAGGGAGGAAATCTGGGAAATAGAATCATGAGATAACCACCTTCCTCCCTTAACATATATCTGGAACATTCAAAGACATGTCTCCACGGGCGCTGGAAAAACTGGTCTGCGAGCTGTTACTAGCAAAGAAGAAAGGGCCTTTCAGTGACTACTGATACCGAGGAGGGATCTCTGGTATATAAGGTGATGGACCCTGAGGGCCAGAAGTCTCAAGAGAGATGTCACACAATCCCTCTGAAAGATTCCGAAACCTGAGCTACCTTTGATGCTGTCCAGATCTTGGGAGACATTTCTTCTTGCTCTCTGCACTAGCCAAAAAGCTTTGCCTGCCATTAGAAATGGTTGAGTTTTCCTGGGGAAATCATTCCAACAGAAAATGGCCTTTTCACAAAATCTAGAATTTACATGTGGATTTTGATTCTTCAAGAAAATCAGACATGGGCTGCCCTGGTGGCTCCTGTTCAGGAACATACCAATTTCACATTTTTGTTGGAAGAGAAAAAGGAAAGTTAACAAAAATCCTCCAAGCATAAGATGAAGAAGCTGGAAAATATCAGCAAGAGCAACAGAACTAGTATTACAACTCTCAGATAGGAATGTTCCTGGAACCCCTTCTCATGAAACATTTTTAATTTTTGTCTTTATGTCCTAGAGCATGACCAAAATATAATGTTTGTGAACAAGTTTGTTTGTCTGTTGGTTTGTTTGTTTTGCAAGACTGAATTTCTCTTTTCCAAACTTTTCTACTGGTTGCTTCCTTCATTCACTTCTCTGGTTCTTATTAATGGACATTTTGTCATCAATGCCTAATGCCTGGACCTGCTTTCATAACCCTGTCAGTAGTCTTCTGCTCTTTCTCTCTTAAAACACCCTTTGCAAAAAGTTAATCTTCCCTCACAAAGGACTAAACCTAAAAATAGGAGGACCAGTGCTGCTGTGATAATACATTGAGTGTGACTTTCTGACTATATTACTGTAATCTCTATCCTTCATTCTCATTACCCCTGTAACATATTTCCTCCTATCTTATTTTGTCTAGTTTTAGTCTAGCTTGAGTCTGCAAATCTTATTCAACTTGTAGCCCTCATGCAAGTAAATCAGTGAAGCTAAGCAAGAGGTTTGCTCCACTCATTAAAAATCTAAGTTTTACACCACCGGACTTATCTCTTGGGAGAGAGTATCAAGACTGTTTTTCAGGAAAGCACTTCATATCTTATTGGCACTGTATAAATACTGATTTTAAGAACCAATAGCTGAGTATCACATTATAAACTGTTTTAGTGAGAAAAAAAGTATCTTTTTATTTGCTGGCTCTAATCAAGCACAGGTCTGAACACCAAAAAGCGTTGTGAATGCTCAGGATCCAGAGCTGCATTTTACAAATGGCATCTGCATTAACAAGAAACAAACTTCAAATTCTGAATTGTTGCATACTTGGCACTTAGGGTTTTTCAGTCCAAGGCATCCAAATACTTCACTTCCAGATTACACCTCATTGTTAGCACTGCTACTTTAGATAACCATTCTGCTCTCCCTTCTCCTCATAGGTCAGTGAGTAAATAAGCCCTCTGCACCATCTCATTTCTGAAAAAATAGAACTAGCTTGCTGCTGTGTTAGTCTGAAATATTCATGCCCTCCAGGAGGGCTGACGTCCTCAGGACAGGCACAGAAAGCAAGCTTTGCTGAAATGCTGCAGTCCAGAGGTGGCTGTGCTTCTGGCAGTGTTCTCCCAGTCTTCCAGATGACAACGCATGCATTTGTTACTGAGTCACAAGATCATCCACGGCGAGTGTTGTCCTCCTTATCGCAGAACAGCATGTCATAGGGTCTGAGCATCTCAAAATACAAGTAGATTTAATAAGATCAGGAGGAAGGTTGATACTGAGATAGCCAGCCTGGGCTAGCTAAGGAGGGATGTTATTACAAATGCACGTTCAAAAACAAAACCCTCCAACCAAACTCAGCCCTTTACACCCAAATTTTCCAGCTTCATGTGAAGGCACCAGCCATCCCGAGTGAGGGGGAAACCTCCCTGGATGTGACAGTGCTCCCAAGCCATGGGAAGAAGGGAGGACAAGTGTCCAAGTCTGTCTGTGGAGCAAAGACACGCGGTGGATCCTGTGCAGGCACCACCAGCTGAGAACGAAGCTCAGTTTTGTGTGTGGAGGCATGTGGAGCTGAAGACAGCACAAGTGGGGCAGCAGCAGGCTCCGTGAGGTGGATTTATTGTGTGCTTTGGCTGAGCGGTTCCAGCAATGCAAATTGCTGTAACTCTGATTAATTAGGTTGCTAAACCAGATTTATAGATACTATATATTGCCATAGGAGCATGAAGCAGCTGGAGACTTCCGACAACATTTCATCCTTATGGCCTCACACACACAAGGTTTTCTTGTTTTTAACCACTGTAACTGTGCCAGGTAGGAAATGTTTCCTGCCGATTCACACCCATAAACCCTGAGTGTGGGCATGGCTATCTTGGCATAACAGTTCATTATAGTTGCCTTGCTTATTTAATTCCCAGACTAGTATAAAGTGCCTCCTGGTACAGCTGCATTCACATTAAAAAAGATCATACCACTTGGACTGTACTGATGTAGTATAGCACCCATATACAATCATTGAGTTAAACCAATAGAACTTCTCATATTTAGAAAAAGTTTGAGCTATGATAAAACATTAGAGTGTCACAGTGTTTAGCAAGAGAAGTAAAATATAGCATGTAAGAAGAAAAAGCAAAAAGGGAAAATATTAACTCCTTAAGAATCCATTTTCACTAGGTCAGAAAAATCTGCATTTTCCTTTTAGTTCTCTGATTACTGGCTTTCTCTTTGGCCACAGCTTTGAAAACATTTTTCTTTCCCATTTTTACTCCCTACAAAAAACATTGTCTTCAAACAAATATCTCAAAGTGTTTGTAGAACTGATTACAGACTGATGCTGGAAGGAAAGGAAGATAATTGTGCGTGAGCTGATAAATGTTGCAGGGACAACTCTAAACAATCATGCATGAATTATATCTTCAACAAATGTAATTACTGAACAATTCAGAAAATGTGAAAAAGCTGGTGGTTTTTTTTGTAGCTATTTCCTTTCCTGGCCTGTGTTTTGGATTTCTTTCAAGCATCCCCGATTAAATCTGGCCGGAAATCTTCTTGTGGAACCCATTCCCAGCGAGAAATGCCGATTCATCAGAACGAAACACTGCTGAGTGTGGGAATCTGTGGAGCTGGGTTGAGCACACATGGGCTTCAAAACTTGCGTGCTGTGCAGGTTGCTGGCAGAAAGTGACCAGATTTCCTCCTGTCCCATCTGCACCTCCCTTGGCAGCCCACGGAGCAGACTGCACAGAGGGGCCTGTAGACTTCAGGCAGCCTTCTCTTCCAGTCTCCAAGAATAAAAGGGATCAGGAGGTAAAAGCTTAGTAGCTACCCACGAGACAAAAGTCCTTATTCTTAAAATACCTGGAGGCAAAGCAGTCAGCCCCTGACTCAACTTCTAGTTTTCTGTTATAGGACCTGTAGTCCCAAAGCAGGCTGCAAGATCAGCATAGTACAACTCTTGTTTGAAATTGCTTACAAGTGACCCCGGAAAAAGATTAACCTTTGCTTACAGCAATATGTCAGGAAATGTGTTATAAGCTCTTTAATGAAGGATATTTGAAAGCTTTTTGACCTATATTTCTATTTGACCATCCTTTGCTAATGCTGTGTTAATCACCATTCCCAGCTGCTAGTTTTCCATCCACTGGAGCGACAACTGAGAGTTGCATGTGGTTACAGCCACACTTTTCCATATTTTTCATGTGCATGGTGGCTAACTTGGAGCACTGCCCGCCCCATACCTGCCTTGGAGTCCCCAAGAGCAATCTTCTGCTACTCTGCTACTCTTGACTGTAGGTTGTAACTTGTCCCGTGCCATGTTGCCCTCAGCAGATATTAGCTGGAGTCGCTGGCTCCCAGACCCCATTCTGGGTGTTTGCTCAGGACACTACAACACCTGCCAAGGCAGAGTGACAGACAGGTGTCACTGGGACATGTGCACTGGCACAGCACCTCAGGTTCCCAAAGGAGATGACAGCCCTGAGGAACTTGCCAACACAAACTCCCGCTAAGAGGCATTTCCTACCCACTCAGCTTAAAAAATGGAGGGTATGGGATAGAATACAGTCAGGGGATAGAAAGGGAAACAGACCTGGGGGAAGCTGAAGGGTTTCAATTCACATTTTGCTAGTGTATCAGTACGGCCAGGAATGGTCCTTCCTACAGCAAGATATTATTGCACAGCACCTAAAGTGCCTTCACCTGTGTCGTGCCGAGGGCCTCTCACTTGTGTTTCTGCAGCCTGCCTTTCCCTTGCAGCTCTGTAGCCTTTTGCCTCAGCTGCCATGAGAGCAATTTTCCCTTGCTGCTCTTATGATGTTTGTCTCACATTGTTGTTCTCATGGCTGTGCACCTACAACCTCCCTCAGCGTGAGAATCACCCCCCTTCTTCCCCTTCTCTTCTCCTGCCTCATGTTCCGTAGCCTTTGGTTTATAACAGAGGAAAACCAAGACTCAGCTGATAGCACAGTAGGCATTAGCTGATAAGTGTTACCCAGTAACACTACATGCACAAAGCTTAGCAACCCATCAGCTTGCAACACTTGTGCCTGATCAAAACATGCTCCAATCAACACTCCAAGCATCAGAAGTGGGGTAAAACAATAGGGACTCTGAGCAGGCCACAATGAAAAATATATGGTACTAGGGGAAGAGAGAAAAAAAGTCATCCTCATTGTCATGTTAATTTGCTGCACTGGAGAAAAAAAATCTCAGGAAGATGCTTGTCTGGACACCCGGAGAGCTGGGTTAGCTTTTCACTTTTTCACTTTATTCTCTTGCAGAATAAAATCTCCTTTGGTTTTCCTGAAAGACACATTTGAATTCACTGTATGTCTCCAGCTATGGACCCCACAAATAAACTTGTGAATGTAGGCCTGTCACTAGTTTGTTTGTGTGATAATGTTTCTAAGGACTCAGCTGAACTCAGAGTCCAGCAATGAGCATCCCAAATCTCTTGCCTGTTGAGGATTTTTAGCCATGCTGGGAAACAAAATCTATTTATTTTTTTTTATTTCAGAACAGTGCACTGAGCTTGAGTCAAAGGATGCATGTTCAGGTGATTGATCTGTGAGATAAGCAGGTTTGGACAGAACTATTTTCAGTTCAGTTTGAATGAAGATGTGATCTACAGGATGCATTCAGAAAGCTATGAGAAAGCATAATATATCAAAACACTAACCTGACCTGCTTATATCTCTTTAATTAACCCTTCTGATCGGAAGAGACCTTTCTGAATCATGTAAGCTTGTACTTGTCCCTGGTCTAACTCTGCAGCTCACTGCTCTTACCTTTGAAATCTACAAATGCTTCCACTTGTGTTTTTAAGTCTTTGTATAAGTTAAAGCTCATTTGGGCTCCGATCATGTACAGCTCAAGTCAAAAGGAGTTAACAATTAATGTAATTGGCAGCAGGATTCAGCCCTTCTTTAGGAAAGCAGAGACAGGAAGAGGATCATCTTTACTAATTTAGTTAATTCGTTAAGAAGAGACAGTGGAACTTGCATGATGCCATTAACCTTACAGTAATTCAGTTTTCTTAACTCCAGCTGGCAATCATAATTTCTATGGCTGTTAGAAATTCATTTGCTTCTGGAACCTGGTTTCAGCAGCTGATCTCCCATTCAGACATGCTAGAGTTAAATGAAATTCTGCCTTACTGGGACTAGGGAAATGCTGCAAAGAATTCAGCAAATACTCACTTGTACATTCAAGGGAGCGATACTGGACTGTGTTTCCAGCATGTTTTATATTTGCTTGTATCTCTAATCCTGAGTGAATCCCGTGGGGAGAAGTGGATGACTGTGGATTTCTTGCAGCATTCAGCATCCCTGTGTGTGGATTTGGCTGTGTTTCAACCAGTAGGGGTGAAAATTGCTCAGATACTTACATTTCTGATTAACAAACTGTTGTAGGTGAAAGAAACGCTTAAATTGTGAATGCTAACAAGTGACAGATAATTGACTGTAGATGTGTGTGTTGAGGGGATGCTTGTCCAAAACTTTCTAGCTGCAAGCAGTACAGGCTGGTTCTGAATTTTGATGGTACCTGTACGAAACAAATGTGGCATGTCCTGAATCCACCCATTAATGAAGACACATAAGACAGAAACACCAATTAGGAGGCTGATCACATTAGGGTTACATTGTGCTTCTGCACATAAACTATTTAGGAAAAGCAGGGACTTGGCATTCTGGGAAGAAAAGTCAACCTAAAACAAGGGGTCCCAAAAAGAAGAATTTGCCTTGGAGAGAAGAAGGGTTCCTCGACTGAGGAAGGTAAGAAGATCTCAACTAGAAGAAAGGTCCTGTAAGTGGAGGAAGATCCTGGAGATTTGAGAGATATGTGGAGACAAATGCAGTGGGATGCTATGGGACCTGGCCAGTGATGCCTGAGACTATTAACTGTGAGCAGCAGCATAGCATGAATTGGAAGGCTTTTGCCTGACTTTCCCAGACCAGCAGTGACCACCCTGCTGGAGAGGGAAGTTAAGACCTCATGAGCATAGTGAAGGGGAGAGTGACTGTGTGTGAAATAATCGGGTAAGATAAAAGCTCTAATCTTGATGGTTCTTCAGTAAATCCCAGGCTGAAATTCACCTGAGTGCAGTGAGAAGTACAAACTATATGTATCACTTCAAAACCACCCAAGTCATGGAGCTGGACTACCTCTGGTATAATGGCCTTGTGTTGGTCCACTATATAGGGATGAATTTAATTCTCTTCCCACCCTGGAAGTCATTATCAATAGCACAAAGAACTTTTACTCACCAACTAATCTGTTAAACTAGGGATACAATCTAAAGACACCAAAGTGAGTGGAAAGGCACATGTAAATCAGCAGGCTTTGGTTCTAAATTTTCTTGTCTCTTTCAGTCTCAGTTCCTGATAGAATAGGAAGCTAAGACATTGTCTTCCTCACACTTTGTCTCCTTGAAGATGACTGTCTCTGCCATCAGTTCAAGACCTTTTTTCCTTCAAGACAATTTTTTCCTTCAAGACAATCCCAAACTCGTGGATATGAACACAATGCAATGTACAGAGATCAAAAAATGGATTTCAGATCATTTTATAGACATATAGATGTGCTGTTCACAATGATACCTTCATCCAGTAAAAAACAGGTAATTATGGACTATTTTCCTTTCCTCTGTTTTCCTCTTGTCATTTGGCTAAGCACTGTGAATTTCCAAATGGAAACTCAGCTGAGAGTCAGAAATGTTTTGTTTTGTGTTGTTTTCTCTCACTTGCTTGTCACACTGTTCTCCTAACCACCGTACATATGCTTACTGAAAGAGCAGCACTCAGATCTTACCAGTAGAACAGCTTTAAACTTTAAACAGGCTCTTTGACCCTGTTCTGACAGAGCTTTCCCAATGGTGCTCTGAGATACCAGCTACAATTCCAAATATGCTGCAATACAATCACAGTGGCAGAACAGGTTGAAAGCCATCTTCTCTTAAGAAAATTGCCTTGAATGACTTTCAGGACAATCAACTCCTTTTTACCAAAA
>VXAA01006140.1:179357-204685 GCA_013399115.1 Anseranas semipalmata | reverse complement strand
AAAAAAAAAAAAAAGTAATGTGCTAGAAGTTGGACTCTGTAGTCCTTTGCTTAAACTGTGACTCATCTATTGGACAGAGGGTTATCTGGTCGTATGAAAAGCTATATCTGACCCTAGCAGGAGCTGGAATTTTTGAGTGATTTCAGCTTTGAGTTAGGACAGAAAGAATAGGTTGCTTATACATGTACCTACCACAGTGTTTGGAGAAACATTTCTCCATCCCCTTCTGTGCCATTTCATCTCTTTCTATAGGTGCTAAGGGGCATCTAGAATGGTGCCAAAATGCATGATGGGAACTCAGAACAAAAAAGGGTTAGTAACACAATATTTGCTCAGTTCCTGGCAACACTTAAGCCAATGGTTGCCACTGATTTATTTTAATGAAGATGTTATTGTTTAGCTGCGTTGGCTGCAGTTCTGAAGAGTTTGATGTAAGAACCTATGATATATTTCTAGACCAGGCTGAGGTGCCCTACATAACTACTTGTATTGTGGTTGCTATGACTGTGAGTATAGAAAGATGGAAACAGAAGTAAAAAAAAAAAGGAAATTTCAAGTCTTTACGAAATCAGGAGGTGGAATGTCAGCAGATGTGTTTTAAGATATGTCTCTAAATGGAGTCATCTTCAGATGATGCATCATCACTCCATTGTCCTGAGTGGGAGAGAGAGAAAGCAGACAGGCCAACAGCAGCTGCTTTCAGCCGTTGTACTTTTCAGCTGGGCTACTCACCCAATGGCTTCAGGTACAACAGGGGTCACTCTGCAGATATTTAAACAATTTAAAATATTTTGAGATTCATATTTATTGATTCTACTTGAAGAAGCATTCACATAGACTTAGACATAGAAGGAAAAGACGATCTTTTACTTTAAATATCCCTAAAAATCTCTTGTTTTGTTCTTGTGAAAATCAAACAAAATTCCATAAAGAATATGTAGGTGGGATTTTAAAATGATTTTGGCAATTGAACCACTGTAGTCCAAGAATGTTTAGCCTCCAGCACCTTGTACACCACAAATAGTATATAATATTACCCTGTTAACAGTAATAAACTCCAAATTGCAGAACATAAAACATTTGACAGCAGTTCTGGGATTATTTTGGCCTCAGTGAAGAAATGGAACTATCATAGCTGTGAAGCTAAGAGATTTTACGATGTAGAATTTATAACATGTTCACCTCCAACACTAATTATAAACAAAGAGATCTATGAAGAGCCAGGTCATAGCACTGTAATGTAATTTTAAAGGGATCTAATATTAAAAAAAAAAGTCAGTGAAGAAGGGAGATGTGGAGGGAAGAATGATGTAGAACAGTCTATACTTATGGTGCTAAGGGAACCAGTTTATCCTGCATTCAGTAAAACCAGCAGGTGAGACAGACACACTTAACTGATGATTTCTTTGCCATTATACCCAACCCAATAAGGTCCTGGCACCAACAAATGCTCCATGTCCCTTGGACAAAATAGAGCAGCCACAAGAAGCAAATTCTCACTCCTGTCTAATAAAAGGAAAATAACAGCTGAGAGATTTGTAAATGTTTGCTGTAATTCTGCAACAGAATAAAATGTTAAATTCCACATACTGCTCTGGCACTCCCATCCTGATCATCATCAGTGAAAATATACCTTCAGTGCAGCAGCTGTAGCTGCTCTAATAAGATATCTACATAGAGAAAATAGGCAATCAAATTTCTGCAAAGTATGAAATTTTCCATTAAATTGTCTCTTCCTTTTATATAACACAGCTGCAACAGTTCTCACTAGCTTTTCCTATCCATGCCTCAGCAAACATAACTCTCTCTAGAAGGATATTTTCCAAATGACTCATTTGAGATTCAGAAGATTTCCTCTAAAGGCGTCTAGACCATGACCCCAAAAAGTTTATCCTGGGAAAAAAAAAAAAAAAAAAAAGGAAAGAGAAAAAAGGAAAAAGGAAAAAAAAAGATCCTATCATCTACAGCCATAAGTTAAGAAATAGAGAATGTTGCAAATGAAGAACATACTCTGATAAATTAAAAATGGCTGCAGATGTAATGAATGTCTGTGTCATTTACTTCTAAATGGATCTCTGGTAATTTAGTCAATGTATTAATCTTCAAAAGGCTTTTGATGTTGTGGTCTGTTTGGCTTTGTCTGCTGAACTTTATAGTTTTGCTTTTAATAAGGCAGGGGTTCTGTGGTTTTCATCTGAGTAACAAGTCATTATTGGTATACTGAATTGCTTGGAATTACTGTAAATTGCAGTGTTTGCCTGCTAATTGATGGAGTTTCTGAAGTCTTGAATACAAGGTGTTATTCTTTTCCAGCACTAATGATCTGTTGAATACTGTCCTATTGCTAGTTTTGGAGTTGATAATGGTGATACATACTATGCCTATGAGGCTTTGTCATTGCACTTACAGAATGAGTCAGGTGATTTAAGCAACAAACGTTTATCTAGGGTAGATACAGTTGCTTTAGCAATCAAAATGCTTACATGGGGTAATGACAGTCATAGGAAAACCCTGTAGCTGCTGTAGAGTCTTTTTTCCCCCCTGTTTGCGTTGCCAGCTTGAAGAAGCAGTCAGCCTTGAGTTAATTGTGTCAAATCTGAGTGGATCACTCAAGACGTATGAAGGCAGGTGCAAGGTTTCTCTTACATTTGAGTCCTACCTAAGCTCTGCCACGGTGACTTAAATAACTCACAGAAATAACACACTGGCTGAGCAGAACTGTTTGGGGCAGGAATCACTCAAAATAAATAAACCTTCTTAAAGAGTTTGGTGTCTTTGAAATTATTTCATTTTGAAGTGTCTTGCAATTTGTCATTCAGCCTGAAATGAAATGTTTTGCTTCCTCTGGGTGTGACTATGTAACTAAAGACATGTATGTCTTAGTTTAAGACAAGGACAAAGTATGAAAAACATTTGAAAATCATTTGAAAAAGAAAAGCCAAAAACTTCTGATTTGAAACTGTCATAAAATATTTTGCTGTTTCAGAAATATTTCCTCAGCATCAACTCTTTTGGCTTCTGGTAAAACCTTATCCTTCCTTTTGGGTCAAAGCCATCTACCAAATTCAGCACATGTGGTAATAAGTTCAATTCCTACCAAAACTTCTTTCAAAATCACTATCAAAATAAAAATCGCACAATGTGCTGCAAAGGTTGTTGACAATGGCAAATTTCACCCTCTGTCACTGGCTTTCTTTGAAGAGCTCACAAGGTTGTTGTTTCCATGGGACAGACTCATAGGCAGAAAGAATAGCAGTGCCTGAGAAATAGACAAATAAACAAAATGTTTTTGATCAAAACTATCTATGAATCTCAGAGACAGGCTGAGCACTGAGTAAGAATTGAAGAGTTTCACAGCTAGTCTAACTTTACCCAATGCAGACTTTGCGGTGTCATTTCAAGGATCATTTAGAAGTTGTCCATGAACCCAGAGGAACTCAATGACCACAGTCTGAAAAGCAGACTGACCTATTGTAGAGACGTAGTTGGTTAAATTTTAACATCAATATACATTTTATCTGTGTAACAGATTGCTTTATTTTTTTCATGCTAAGGAAATATTTGTTTACATGGTCTGCTTTTTAATTGTCACATTACTGACATTGCCTTAAGAAAAATACACAAAGCTCATATTTCATTCACTACCCTTCACATCTTCATCTTTCAGCACTGAAAAAAAAAAAAAAGCTGTATATTTGACATCACTTTTCACATATAGAACAACAGTAACTCTCTTGTTGAATAATGCATGCAGTATATGGGAAGCAGTCTTGCCTGCAATAGCCTGTGATTTAAAAAAAACATGCTTTAGGTGACTTTGAGCAAATGACTTCACTGTATTCTGCCTTGATTTCTCCCGCTATACAACAGAATGTATAATGCTATGGACCTGCTCACCAAAGCCCTTGGGTTCTGTGAAAGAAATTGCTAAATGAGTGAAGTAATAACAATTCCCCCCTCGTTTTCCACTTGCATCAATAAATGATATGTGTATCTGTCATCAAGTGCTCCTATTACATTAAATATACACTATTATCATCTATACATTAAGTGCACAGAGCTGCACAGGACTATGGAAGGCCCATATAAAGGACTAAAGGATTATGGAGGAGGCAGAGGGAAGCACTCTTCCATAAGAAGGAGCATAAAACAGCGTGCAGTCTCCAGCTAGGACTGCCCCTCAGCCAAAACTCAGCTCTGATGTGCTCAGGGCAGCACTTCTTTTCAGAGAAAACATAGGAAAATTAAACAAGCTGGCCAAAACATCACCAGTTCATGCAGGACTGGCAGTGAAATATACTGGGGATATCTCAACACTCTCACTTCCCTCCTTATTGCTTTCTTATACTGACACATACTCATACCCACGCCTTCTTCTACCTGTCCTATTGTACAAAGATGTGCTTAGCTCTGCATGAAATTTCCCAGAATAAGCAGCAGCTGCTCTTGGCAGGTGTAAAACCTGTTTAACACATCCCTTCCCCCT
This sequence comes from Anseranas semipalmata, assembly GCA_013399115.1. Taxonomy (NCBI): domain Eukaryota; kingdom Metazoa; phylum Chordata; class Aves; order Anseriformes; family Anseranatidae; genus Anseranas; species Anseranas semipalmata. The sequence continues at coordinate 200,199 of VXAA01006140.1, read as the reverse complement.
TCAAAGTACATCTGCGTGCAAGCTCACATGCACAGAGCAATACTATTGCACATTAAATTACTGCTATTGAAATCAGATTCTGGCTTACGCAATGCTGACAATATTGTGTTTTATTGCTAAATGCTACAAATAATTCCTGACACTTTCGATGATTTATCTTGTAGCTCATCTATTCAGGGATTTCCTCAGCCATGTAATAACACCAGGATTTTACCTGAGGAACAACTGCCAGGGAGGACCTGCTATTATACCTTGCTTCCTTCTTCTGGAATATATTAGCATAATATAAGCAAACACCACAGAGCAGTTTGCCATATTGTGTAAATGATGATTTTATGTTAAACTTAAATTGATAATTGATGCTTGTTGAGAAGAGGTAGATTTTCAGATTTTTTTTTTTAAAATAGGAAAATATAAGAGCAGCTGGTATGTCTGTATCTGACTTAATCCCAATATAATCCAGTGACATTTTTTCATCCTTGCCTGTCATTTAATTTACAATGAAATTCAGACTGCAGAAAAGAAGATCTGTATTTATACTGCTATACCACAAACATTTTGCCATTGATATCCGACAGTGAGTCTATAGTCGCATGTATGATGTCCGGCACATAAGTAGTCCCCCTTGCCCCTGCTTGGTTTACTCACAGAAAGCATATTAGAAATGCTCAGGAACAGCGTACATGACCAGCTGAATCAAGGGCATATCCACTCATTGGAAGAGGTTTCCTCACTGGAACAGAGGTTGTTCCCAAAGCAGTACAGTGAATGCACTAAGTGCTTAGTTCAGTAACACAAGTTTATAACGACCAACCTGATTCAGGCCCAGCTAGCCCCAAATCCTGTTTCCCAAACTACCCAGTAGGTGATACATAGGGGAAATTGTTAATAAGTACAGACAGATCTTTGGCCAAGCACCTCTTCTGGCAGTCAGTGCCTTCTAGATCACCTGGGCTGAAGGTCATGCAGAGGCCATTCTTTTAATGAGTGCCAATGGACCCGTCCTAATTTAGCTAATCCCTTCCTGACTCTGTTTGCATTTTTGCCTCTACAGATTCTCTCAGCAATGAGAGCCTCCTTTAATTATGAGCTGTGTGAAAAAGCACCTTCTTCAATTTGCTTTAAAACCACTGCTTGATGCATTGGCACTGAAGTCCCATTAATTTTTGTGTGGCCAGAAACAGGGAACAGTTCTTCCTCATGCTCGTTCTCTAATCCTGTAATAACTTCATCTGGTTTTACCATATCCTTTTCCCTTTTGCTTCTTTCCCAGCAGAAGGTGGTCTGTTTGGCCTGTCCTCCTATGCTGGCTATTCAGTGATCAAACCTGTCAGTATTTTTTTCAGCTCTGCTTTTTATGACATGAGGGAAGGTCTAGTCCTATGTGCAGTCTTTAGAGTATGTTGGCACCAGGCATTTATACAGATGGTTAAAATGTTTTTGGTTTGGCTCTTAATTCCTTTTCTGAATAATTCCTAACAGCCTGTTTGCCCTTTTGACCGCTGCTGAGCAATGAGTTTATAGAAACCTATCCAGTACAACTCCAAGATTTAGTTCTCGACTGGTAACAGCTAATTTAGAGCCAAGAACAGTACATGCATGGCTAGAAATATTTTTTTTTCCCCAGATGCATTACATTGCACTTATCAATGCTGAATTATGGTTAGTATAGCAAGAACTTCTGCAGTCATTCACAGTCAGCTTTAGATTTGACTGCAATAAATAATTCTATATGACCATCAAACATGGCCACCTAGCCCCCTTTACAAGCTTGCTGCAGAGAATATGGTGAAGCCCCAGCATAGTTAACATTTCCCTGTGAAAAGTTCATCATTTGTTCTTCTTTGTTTCCAGTCTTTTAACGAGTTATTACTCCATGAGAGGCCTTTCCAAATGACAGCTTTGTTTTTTTAAGAACCTCTGGGGAGAAACCTTGAAAGCTGTCTGGAAACCCTCAAAAACTATATCAACTAAATCACCTTTATTCATATGCTTCCTTATTCCTTCATAGAGCACTCATAGATTTGTGAGTCATGACTTGCCTTGGTAAAAGCCATGTTGACTATTCCTCAATAAATCATACTTTTCCCCATGTCTAGCAAATCTATTCTGTACATACATTTCTATGAGTTTGCTCGGTACAAAAGCTGGACATAACGGTCTTTATTTTCCTACATCTCTTTTGCAGTCCTGGTTAAAACAAAACAAAACAAAAACTTTTCTTCTACTTTCTGATATCTAGAACCTGAACTTTGCTTATTCTGAGAATAAAGCAAAAACTTTAACACTTTTACAGTTTGTTTTTTTTTTCCTAATTATTTACTGTTATTTACTGATTCGTTCCATACCCTAGTCCACTGTTTTTTTCCCAGCTAAGACAGGTATTCCCTGGGTATGTACCCCCTAAAGAACAGCAGTGTCTCAGGTATCTCCTTCACCTCTCTGCGGAGAACACAGAGTCAGAGAAATACAAGAACTACCTGTCCCAGGAGAAACAAAGGATGCGCTTCTCACCACCAGCAGCTGCTGCCACTTCATGCCTTCCTGTGCCAGAGATGTGGTACCAGCTGAGCAGATACCTGTTTACATTAGGCTTTATCCCCTCCAGTACTCATTTAGCTTTCTTGCAATAACATTGTTCCCTGTGTGATGCTTTTATTTCTTGCTCACTTCTGGACCTCATTGAGCATGGTAGGTGTCCTACTTCTGATGCTTTTGAAGTTTTTGTTTTTATTAAGTTTCACGCCTTTAGCAAATTGCTCCTCACAACCTCCTCTATTATTTTTTCTTAGACTGCCTTAACAGGGTTCTACATTTCACTTGCTAAAGTTTTTGCTGCTGGTTATGGAATCGTTATTGCTTTCTCTCCCTGGCTCAGAGCTTGTTTAGTTATTTCATGCAATGAGACATAACTTGGAAAGGAGAGACTAGAAGAGCCTCACATGAAGTGTCCTACAATCCTCTCGGAGCTAAAGCGTCATGCTTCCTTGAAGCATGGAAGGGATTTGATCTTGGGTTTCTCTCACTTCAGCCTGTGAGTAAATGCTGGTCCTACCTTCACCCCTAATTCCCTGAGCGCTTGTGTCTTGCCCCCCTACTTGGCATTCCTTGGGGGTGCACAGGTGGCTCTTAGCACAGCATCAGTGTACCCCCTGCCTCAGGGCCAGCTTCTACCCCTCGCTCCATGAGCATCCCAGGGGTATGGCTCCGGGACCTGATTTCTGCTCCTGGGAACCTATCACAGTGAAAGGCTCAGTGTTATAATTCCTTCTGTGTTTTTGTAGCTCCAGCCTTCAGGCTATGTATATGCATTATTCTTCTGAACAAATGCTGACAGTTTAAAATTAAAATATGTCAGAACTAGTTAAGCCAAATATGCAGTCTTATGATCATGACAAAGTAGTTTGGGTCAAGATTTGTCTTGTAATCTTTCTTTGTAGTGGTTTGTAAGGAAAAGCCCCTTTGGTGTTGACCCTAACATTAACCTTTCAGACTAGAATGTATTCAGACAAGTCAGACTGTTTTTTGTCCTCTACTCTAGAAAAAAAAATCATTTCTAAAAGATACTTCCTTACATATTGATTCATGAAAATCCCCACCATTGCTATCAAATATTCAAAATTTACCGTTACCCCATTGCAGTGATTTTTACTGTTTTGGAACAATGTGATTCAATATATGAAATACAGAGGAAATTGCTTTTTTCATGGTGTTTCAATGTTTCTGAAACACAGCCACACTGAAATTAAGCTAACTGATTAAACGAGCTAACCCAATCAACTAAATGAGCCCCACTCTGCCACAGGACTTAAAAGGAACCCAAACTTTCCACTCATAATATATCTATGATGGCCCTAGGGGTCTTTTAGCTAGAGATCTGACTGAATTTAAAAACAAGTGTATTGTTATCTTAAGGTTACTGTCAAAGTTGCCTAAAGATAGTATTGTTCTGGTCTTCTCAAAAACAGCAGCCCAACAGGTCTCTGAGTTTGCCAGTCTATGGTAATGACATAAGTACATTTGAACACTAATTGACTCAAACTCAAAACTCATTTCTATAATATCTGGCCTTAGGAGGCATATTTAGATCATTTTGCCTTGAAATGAACAGACCAGAGTTTCTTCTAATGTAGTGTAATGATGCCCTTAAAGCTTGAGCAGCTGGAGGACTGGTAACAATATCCCGATCCATAATCAATATATCATCACTCTAACCATTTATTATGCCTTTATGCGAAAGGAAAATTGGAAGAGGTTCCACGAAAACAAACAATACGTGGAAATGCTCAGCAAAGGGATACTTTGACATTTTCAAGAATGCCTGTCTTCGGAAAAGCTACCTGGCTGCTTCTCTCCTAGAGTGATTTGGAGGGTCAAAGCTATGCCATATAGGCCCTACAACCACTGAGAAAAAGTAAACTCTTCCAAAACACAGTCCAGACCTGCTCCCTGCTTTTCTCCTCCCCAGAGAAAGAAACTTCCTGGACCAAAGCACAAGGAAGCAGTGCCTGTAAGGATGTGCCTCCCACTCTCTCTGGGGCTCAGGCTTTCTGAATGGACTGTGTATTAGGGGCAGTGGATACTTTGGCAAGTCCTTTTCTGGGGCTGGGCTCCCGAGAGAGCAGGGAGCGGGTGTTTTCTTTAAGCAAATTTGGTGGGCGAGATGGTTTCTTTGTGTGTGTATGAATCTGATCTCTGTGGAGAAAGATGACGATTTCCATCTTCTCCATAGCCCTAGAAAATTTAATCCTACCACTTCCCCAGGAGGGTCTCTGCTGCAACGTTGCAGAGTCACCTTCTTTCACTCAGCCCAGGATCTCTCCCACCTGCCTCCTTGGAAGAGGTCACCACCATCAGCAACAAAGGGCAGCAGCTCCATCAAAGCAGCATCAGTGGCAATCCCTGACTCCTTGCAGGCACCAAGACCTAATGCTTCTGGTCAAAAACCTCCAGATGGATCTACAGAAATGACACTGGTAAATACAGCTGTGCTGTATAGTAAGCTGCAGAGGACGGGCCTCAGCTTCTCCTGCTGAAGTTATGTCATGGTGTGGCAAGCACAAAGTATTTATGGGGCCAGAAAGAGAACAAACAACTGAAAACCTCAGACCGTGGCCTTGGTGTTGTAACATGGGCCCAGTCAAGTGGGCTTGAGGTTCTGTTTTAGGACTATTTCTAAGTCCAACCATATGCTCACCCACAAGCTTTTTAAAGGCATTAGTACTGCGAGCAGAAACCAGCTCATAGCCTTATTCTCTTCACTAACGACTAGGTAACATCTATCTGGAGGGGGAGAGAGAATGTGTGTCAGGATCTCCCTCTGGATTGGCACTCTTGCATTCTTGTGAAAATGGAAGTTGTTTTTTTTGCCAGCAGGGGAAAGGAAGCCTGAGTCTAATAAATCGTTCAGTGTAAACACAAGTGAATTCATTATTCATAGTTGTTTAATGAAAGTTTTATGTTAACAAATCTTGGTTCAGTGGATGGCTCGTAAACTATTTGCTGCCTTTTCCTGTCTTTTTGTTTCTTTAATTCACTAGGTCACATTCATTGCAGGTGAAGCTTTCAGAAAAAGGAAAAATAAAGATCTGAAGTGAGTCAGTGCTTTTGAGCACTCAATAGCTACAGGATGCCTTTTGCTCCATTTGATTCAACTCCATTATTCATTGCTTGAAATTTTTCAGAAGGAGACACATGTTTAAAATGTCATTTACAATATGAAAACTTGTTTGAATACAGCTTAGTCTGAACGTTTATGGTAGTCCCAGTGTTCCCATCTGTGCTTATGAATCTTTTCTTCTATAAATAGGTGAAGGAAACTGCATTTTGTTCAGCTCCTGTCTTCACTCAGAGCCTCATGACTTGCTCTCATTAAGTCTGTGTTCACAGAGGTCATTATGAATAACGTCTTGTTGAAGCTGCAGTCAGAGATAAGAGGTTTATACGTGGGATTCCTAACTAAGGCCTGGCCATTGTAATTTTCACTAGTTTCAATATTTTCAGTATTTCCATACTTTCAGTCAGCCAACTCTTTGTCAGAACTACTCCTCCAGGCTTGACACATCCTTTGCTTGGCCTTTCTCTGAGAGCAGAGTATGCACACCCATCAAGTTCAATGAGACATGCTTCAGCCACTTCGAGCTGCATTTTTGTCCTCACAGTGTTATTAACAGCTACTACATTTTAAAGCAGGCTACACGCTTGATTTTCAGGACTTTGTGGATTTTGATGTATCCATCTGCAAGCTTGAAATTAAGCATAGGCAGAAGTACTCATGGAATCAGTATTTCACTGGGCTTCAGGCATGGGTAAATGGAAACTAAAACTAAATGCCAATGTACCAATTAATACCTTCTTTTATTTGAACTATGGCATATACTTTCCCACAGTACTGGAAATATTAAAAATCCACAGTATGAGTGAGGAAGATTAGATCTCTTTTCTTTCAAAAAATATAGTCCAACAGCTTTACCCTTCCATTTAGAATAACGCGTTCTTGTCCATGGCATGTGTTGTGTTGTGTTTAAAATATCTGTGAAGCGCAGCATAACTACCAAGATAAATAACCTCCAGTCGACAAAAAACCCGCTGTTGAAAGGAGGTGCTGCAGTCGCAGCTGGCTACGGCTCTGCAGCGCTCTGCAGGCAGCCGCGAGGTCTGGAGGTACAAGCCCAGGCTGTGTCACAGCTGGCAGCTCTGCCGCACCAAAGCAGAGACAAGGAGGGACAGGGCACCCAGCAGAGTCCTGACTGCCCTTCATCTGCCTCAATTTTCCTAATGGCTCCGCTGCTTATGTTAGATTTGCATACTTTTTTACATAGCTACCTAATTATTTCCATCATCAAAATTGTATTTGTAAGCCCAGCGCACACAGGGGGGAGAAAAGGATGGTGACAATGAGAGCACAACGAAAGGTAAGGCTGTACCACCACAGTGTTTCTGCCAAGGCCTGCCCAAAGGGTCAGGTTCAGTCTCCAAGTATCTCCACTAAGACTTCAGCAAGAACATAGGTCCACAAAGTCTGCCGAACTGCGTTTCCCCTCTTCTCCTTGCAAAGGTTCAAGAGAATTGGCTGAATTAAAAGCTACGCTGAGGAAGGGACAGAGCACAGTGTGAAAATGACAGAGGGTCACCCTTTTCTGGTGAAGACCCCCTTCTCCGTTCAGTGCAGGACTGGTCAGGGGTGGGCTGCTGCCCCTTTTCTGGATGTGCAACTTGTTCCATTTCTTCCTGCCAAGACTAAAGGCTCCATTCCTTGTCCCAGTTCAGGCTGTTGGACTAAGAGCCTTTAAGACAGCCCATCTGCAACGTACATCTGCTCTATTGATTTTACTTACTAGAAGAAAAGATCTCCTAAACAGTCATGAACACCCTTCTGGCCAAGCCCTCTGCACCCTGACCCTGCAGGCTGCTGTTTCAGGAAACCTACTCCCCTGGACCATCTTCAGGCATGGCCAGCTTTCCCAAATGACCTGAAAGTAATTATAACTACTGTGATAGCCTCCACTTCATGAAGTAGCCAACTTGTTATCAGCCCTTCTGCAGAAGAGTACGACTTAGGGCATGAAGTAGGCTAGGCTCACTCGCTGATCCCCTCGCTCCTCTCCTCCCAGGAGCAGGGTGCCCCGGGCTCTGCAGTACCCAGTCCCGGCACCCCCAGACAGAGACGACATTTGCCTGTAATGACATGGAGACAGGAAGAAGTTTGAATGGCTGCAGTCCTCCACTCAAAGCTCCATCCAAATTAACACCATTGAGACTGTTATCAAATCTGCAAACTGATTTAAAACAGTGAAGAGAAAGTTTTCCTGACATAGTTGTTTGTTTGTGTGTGTTTCTTTTGTTCTTTTTTTAAGAAAACAAAGAACCTCATAAGAAACAGAAGGGGCCAGCACAGGCAACAGCCCTACAGTTAATTCTTTCCTAACTTGAATGTTTTTAGACTACTGATGAAGAAGTTGTCCCTTTGAGCTCCACTGAGTGATGACCTCAACACGAACACTGTGGCTGGGCCTCTGCAATGATACAAAGGCTTGAAAAGGTCATTGAGGTGCCAGTATAAAATCATTTTTCAGCAGCTGCATGTATCTATTTTTCTCATCCAATTGATGTAAGCTGCAATGCAACAGACACTGAGGCTGGGTGTTTAAGTTCAGCGAGAGAAGGAAAATGCTGATATTATTCAGGAACTGATTGGTGTCTGCCAATATCTACCACCCCTGGCTGAGGTTTGATGGAAGAACTGAGAAAACATGTTGAAAATATGACAGCTAGTGAAAGTGTTCTGCTTGATTGCTCCAAATTGGATAGTGTTTGCACAGATGGGGCACCTACCCTGACTGGCAGGAGTACTGGTTGTGTTGCCTTGCTAGAAAGGTTTCTGTATCAACAGTTATCCAAAATACCATTTTATTGTCATTGGGAGGCTCTTTGTGCTAAAGACCTGGGTTTCACAAGAGCTCTAAACCCTACTGTCTGTTTCATCAACATGGTACTCATGCATACAGTAAATCAATGTTTCTTACAAATGTGAACAGGAGGAAATTAATGCTCCTCTGCAACATTAGTTAGCTGGCATAGGAAAAGGCCCTTCAAAACTTTTGGAAACAAAAGAAACAAGCGGCTTTTGGAAGACAAGAATGAATTCATGAATGACTGCAAGCTGCTTAAAGACCAGGATTCTCTGTTGCATCAGTATATCTAGAGGGGAAAGACTGTCTTTGTGTTATGATGTTTAATTGCCTTTTTATGATAAAACCAACCAAAACTCTTGTCTCATGATAATTTGGATCACTTTCTTTTAGAGCAGTTAAGAGTTGATAACGGGGCTATAAATTAGGAGATCTATGCTGTGATGGCATCAATTCTGGGCTTATGCAAGTGAAGTTTTAAAGACATTAAGGTAGAAAAGACCACTGTGTCCATTTAGTAATCCTCTTGCTCAATTTTAAATGGGAAATGTTGAAATTCAACACTACAGTAGAGCTTGAGAAGGAATTGCAATTCATCTCTACTGAACCCAGACCTACCTCCACTCCAGAAATGGTCCCTAAAGTTATTTTCCCCTGATATATGTAACCTTGTTCTTTCTCATGGATAGAGTTTTTGATCAGTTTCTACCCATCAGTAGGTAGTTTTGTATAACAAACTGCTGCTTAGAATGTTTGTTTCTTACATCCCAGATTTTATATTAGCTTAATTCTGTTGGTTCCCCAAAGCTGAATGTATACACTGAAGACGTTATAGGCAAAATGCCTGTTCAGAAACCCACTGAGCCGCCACTGCAACCCACTGATGAAGGCCAGTGTTGCCTTGAGCAGAAGGCACTCCTGCATAGACAAAGCCCTGATGTGACCCAGGCACAATGCAGTTGTCTTCTCAGAGTCAAATGGTGCAACATGGGAGAGATGTCCCTGCCCTGGACTGGGATAAAAAAAGGAACATTTACCCCTCATCCCAATGAAGTCATCTCTGCTGGAGTACATAATTACCTCTGAATTTTTAAACAGCTCTAACACATAATATTAATGCCTGAAGAGAACAGCAGAAGGCATTTCCAAGGAAACAAACCATCACATTTCCCTGTTCACTGCCACAATGGGCTGAGATAAAACTAAAGCTGGTTGAGAGCTAACAGGGTTTAGAAACCAGTCAAAACTGAGAAATACTTTTACAAATAGAAAGGACCATATAAATGGAGTAAACCTGCAGACGAGGTAAAGAAGCTTCTGCCTCTGTTTCCCATTTTATATTCCCAGCACAGTTTCATTACTTCATCGCCCTAAATCTGGCATGTGGGAGGAAGAAACCAGAGCAGAGATAACAGGAATGCAAGAGGTGCCAGAGTTGAGGTAAGAAACAAAAGGACGGGTGGCAGAAACGACCCTGTGAGCCCAGTTTTGTGCACACACATCTGATATGTTCAGGTTTAAACACCTACCCATGTAGTGAGGTACTCCAGCAACGGTATCTCTACTTAGAGAAGTGAATAGGAAGAATAGGGGAATAGGAAGCAAGGATAGAGCCATTCCTGTCTCAGAGCTTTATTTATGAAGGTACCTTAAGTTCCCATGCTGAACGGGTCCCCTCTTGGAGTCTGTGGAGCAGTATGGGGTGTCCCCTTGCAGAGGCAAAGCTTTGTGCCAAACATTCGAGTGAGGGGAGGGAGAGGTTGCAGTGCCATGCTGCTCTGCAGTTCCCAGTGTGGGCAGTCTCCAAGGTGAACTTTCTTTTTCTGTTAGAAAATGGCAGCTTTTAATCAGTCCATTGCGCTGAAGCAGTAACCAGAAATTCATTCTTTTCTTAGCTCAGTACTGGCTCAGGATCAATGAAGACCAAAAAAAAAAAAAAAAAAAAAAAAAAAAACGATAAACAGTTCAAGTTTAGTTCCAGTTCAGCGTGGAGAGAGAAGGTCAGAAAGGAGGCATTTCAGACTGATGTTTGGTTCTGGTTTAGTACAATTCTTTGAGCATTTTTCTTTGAAATTTGTATTGTAATGCTTCTGGTGAAAAAAAAAAAAAAAAAAACAGAACCTGGATACTGCAACATAATGACACACACAGCCAGATAGATCCTGATCCAAGTCTGACTGATTATAACTGCAGTGGAGAACTTTGGCCAAGGTAGTTTGATAAAATACACAATAGGATGGTGGGCAAGGTGATGGAGCTGTTAGCAGCAAGACATGATAAATCTTTTTCTGAAATGGGAACTGACTGACAACTATCTCTATCTCCAGTGTATTACAGGTTATTTCATCTGCTTCTCCCTGCAGACATGACTGCACAAAGATCGAGCCAAATAAATGCTTAAAAGCAAGCTGCTGCAAAGTGTAGTTTTTCACTGCCTGAAACCTGGGGTCGAATCCTGGGCCATGGTACATGTGCTCCCTGTAGCAGGTCACACAAGAACAGTGTTGCACAGAGTTGCAAAGGTTTCTGTACCTCATTATTCTGTTTCTGGCAGTGTCTGTAAGGGGTTGGTTAAGGAAAAATATACAGTCAGGCCAGGCACATAGGTTACATTGCCTTAGCAGTCTCCCAGCCTGTAAACAAAAAAACATCCATTTTTCAGGGGCTTGAAAACCACAGCCTCAGCGTTGCTGGCTCCTTGTTCCAGCCACCTGAGGCAGGGGCCTCAGGACTTGCATGTGAAATCAGAGTCACCTGCAAGGCAGGACACAATGGCTCGCTCACATCTGCACGTCAGTGTGTCCAAACAGTATCAAACAAAAGTCAGTTGTATCAGCAGAGACTGCATGTCTATGTCCCTGCATCTAAAATGTGCCCTCAGAACAGGACCCCAAAGAACCAGCATACTTTAGATTAATCCAGGTAATTAGATACAGTCCTGGGAGTAGAGTAAGGCTTTCCTCTTTACTGATACATGCCCAAGCCACTAGGACTCCTGCATAGCATTTTCATCTCCAGCATCCTCAGAGGTCTTTTTTCTGCATACTGTCAGGATTTCAAGAAGAGAAGAAAAAAACATTTCTCAGTTTAACTCACACCTGGGAAATGGGTAGCATCTATCTAGGGCTGCCTAGGGTGCAAGGAAGATCTGAAACAGGATCTTCCATTTCCCATGTTGATCAGTCTAACCTATGCAATATGGTATAAAGCAAATTTGGGACATGACAATACTTTTCGTATTTCCCATTTGACAGAAAAAAAAACCAGCCATAATAACTGTGTTTTGTAGGAAATCTGATACAGTCAGCATATGCTGCAAGTACCCCACTGGACATCTATCCCATTAGGGCTTACAGATGGGAATGCCTAAATTCTGGACTGTCATCATGGTTGGGCATAAAGTAGGTGCTGAAAGGTTTGGTGCTGTCAAGTCTGGGTCTGTTCTGTGGTCATACAGAGCTGTGATTCTTGGGAACTTGAAGGTCTATGTGCAAACTGCTCCTAGCATTTATAAACCCAGTCTGAGTAAGAGTTTTTGCCTCTCAGTTCTGGATTCTGGCAGCTCTGTCCCACCTGAGACTTGCTTCAGGCACCCTATTGTCTTAAGAACAGTTGCCCTATCACTGAATTTGTTCTGGATAAATTGCAATGTCGGTAAAAACTTCTCATAATAGGCATTCATGTAGCTGTTGTAAACAGACTTCCATTTTGACCATAGCATATGTCCCTAATTACACAAAAGAATTACATTTTTCCTTTTTNTTGGAAAGCAAAAACAAAAACAAAATCAATATCTGCAGGGAATTCAAAGCCAACCACAGAATGGTAGCTGTTGTTTGAACTGTGCCATGATTGACTTTGCAATTATTTTTTTCTTTGCTTTCTTGGAAAACAAACATTCATTTTCTATACCTTCCCTTTTCACAGAACAGCCCTATACTTGAGGTGATGGCTTTATGAATCATGGCTCATGTATTGATGCTGTGTCCAGTCTGCTCTTAAAAGTCAGAGCTAGGAGATGTAGGGAGCCTGTATGGCCTTGTTAACTTATGAGTTAAAGAGCCAGCAAGAGTTACTGAGCTCTTGGCCTGTGATCTGAGGCTGCTTAAGCAGAAATTATCATTGCGGATGGAGGAGAGGACACCTGTCTGTTCTCAGGCAAATGACACACACTACAAACAGAGCTTTAAGAACTGAGCAAAAGAGGAGGAGGACTTAATTTAGTTCATAAAGATGGAGCCCGAGTTATGCTGATGTCCAGACGGGTTGTTTCTGAAAGAGGTTCCTGGAATTTCTGTGTATTTCAGATCATTCTAGTCCTAAGCCTCTTTAAAAACATTTAAAATCTTGGATTATCAGAAGCTGGTGGGAGGTTTGTTTAAGTGACATACAGAAATTCACAGGTTAACAATGATGGCCTTTTGGGGAGGATGACATTTTAAAAAATGCTAAGAGTGGCAGTGCTTTTTTGCCCTGCTATGCATGAGATGGGAAATTTGGACAGCCCAACACTGTTCTAACCATTTCAGACAGAAAACTCCCCTTTCCCTATAGACAGTTTTACATACTGGAGAAGAAGTCAAACTTCTGGGCTTGTTGCTAAGGTTTAGATGCTGAGGAAACACATGGAAAATTTTTCCTAAACATTTGCAGTGCTGGAGACATTAGCGTCTGAAACCTGGTAGATAAATGTGAGTAAAATGTAGCAAGTAACATGTGGTGTAGAAAGCATTTACTATTATGTTTAAGTGCTTGCAGAATGTCTCTTTGTTGTTATATTTACAGGGAGCACTTTGCGTACAGAACATTGATCTCTTACAGAGCCAACACATTACTGTGTTAGAAATAGTAAATTAGCAACAATACAGTTCAGGTAGGGGGGCTCTCAGCAAAGCGAATTTACCTTTATCACATAAAATGAAAGAGAAAAACCTATTTTATACCTTTATGTCTTTGTCAGCCCACATGACAAGGAGGCAGTTACCCCTGCTGCTAGATGCCTTTGACAACATTGTAAAAAGGCATGCATAACAGAACTAGCTACCACAGGAATTAAGTATTCTGAATGCTTTATTTCCAGTGTTAGTCACATTCAACTCCATTTCCTGGCCCCTCTGCCCCCAAAACCTGAGCAAGTGGAGGGACATGAGGGCTGAGGAGGTCAAGACATTAACACTATTTTGAAACAAGGCAATAGCACCCCTTTAAAGACTTGTATGCAAAAGTAACCCACAGGGGCTTGCATTACCTTGCGTGCTTCTGCAGGTTGATGTTATAGCAATAGCAGGTGGGAAATGAAAAGGGGTCATAAACAGGCAAGTAAGAAATCTTTCTGCATTTCAGGGGACAAAAATCACACCCCCTGGCATCCACAAGAAAAGTGGTGGGAGGTGAGGGTAACCCAGCTGAAACTCAGGTCAGCAAAGACAGGGCACATCTAGGCTCGCCAGACTGTACCTTCAGGACATACCCACACTTGCACTTCCATGAAAGCTTGCCTCATCTCCAAACTGAACATGGATATTTAAGCTACAGCTTTGGTTGAGCTCCTGGGCTTCCAAACCTGAGCCGACACTGCTGTCTTACATGGGCTCAGCCGATATGAAACTTGCAGTGGTACCAGCTGACCTGGGATGGGTGCTCAGTGCTCACCTTCAGCCACTCCATAGTCCATGATGATTGGTACCAATGGTCGACACCAAGTCAATAAATCTGGTAGTGCTCTTTCTTTGCAGAGCCAAAAACAATGCATGGCATGTAGATTTGTTGGGCCTGTGACAGTAGATATCAATGGAGGGGTCCAAAACTACCCTAGAGAGAACCACTGCAGACAACTACCACTACCTTTCTCTTGCAGATTTCTCCCCTGCTTTACCTGCAGCAGTTGAAGACTATGGAGTTGAAATTCACTCCATATGCCACAATATCTTGATTTAAGATCTGAACCTACAACTGCTTCCTTGGGTAGGAGCTAGAAGAAAGGGTCTGATTTTTCTGTGATCTACCTCTATCCATTTTTTATGGGCTGACTGTGTTCCTTGTTCTTGCTAGTAAAAGCAGGACTTTTTTCATAAATGTTTTATTGAATATCTTGCTCTTATCTAATATTTTGAGAGACCAATAGAGGAAATAGGAGAATGCTAGTTTTGTTTTCTTTTGATATCATTTATATTACATATGTACTCATGGACTAATACTAGAAGAACAAACGGTGTGATCTAAATTAATCTCATATTTGGTATTTCTAAAATTGTCTCCACAGGACAATTTGGGTCTATGATGAGATTTTCTTTCCCTTTATGATGAAACTTGCTTGTTTCACACAGTACAGGGTTTTGTTGCTTAATTATGGCTCAGAGTTTTTAACTGCTAGCTAAGATATGGGAGATCTTCTGCAGTTCCAATATACTTCTGCAGGTAAGAGAGAAATTGTTACATAATCCATTAAGTGTTGTGGATTGCTAAAGTTTGTGGGAGCCTGCAGACACAGAACATTGTATTCAAGTTATCCAGATATTACTAATTTCTCCATTTCCAAAGAGTTACATAATTCCATTTTTACCAGAGGCTATACAGTTAAAATCTTCCATACAGTTTTGAAATCCTGTAGCGATAAAAGAGAAGAGCTAAATTTCTATTGTTGTACTAAGATTTCAGTTCATGGGTCATAGAGGGTTGCTAAGGAAGCAGAGTTTGAGCTTTGTGAGTAAGACAAGAAGAGAATTTTCAGCTTTCATTCTTCAGTTGTCTTGCTTGTCTGAGAATTTGAATTGTTATTGTAATGAACCTTAAAAAAATAATTAACTGTGCTCTTTCTCAATTACTTTGAATACAGAGACCAAAAGAAAAGATGTGCCAATCCAGTCTCTGTGCTTAAGAAACAGGACTGCGGCATATTTCAGATGTGCCCATAGATAGGTTTGTTAGGGCTAGATCTGTAAAAGAATTTCACAGCTATGTAGCTGAGCAAAACAGTATCTGACCCCCAAGCAGCTCACATCAGGGCTCTGGGAAGATCCTTAGCTGAAGGGTGACCACAGTGCTTAATGGCAATGGCAGGTTCTGTGTGCTGGTCCCTGTGACTCAGATGTGGTAGGTGAGGTAGGGATCTACCTGCCCATTGAGCAACCCATGCACTTTAGATCTCATTAGCAGCATTTTACAGTAAGGAATAAACAGATCCTTTCTCTTGTTTGGCTATTGAGATTTGGACCACTTTGGGCATGGTTTGTTGTATTTATGTATGTGCTGTGTCCAAGTCTGTGGGCCTAGCATTACTGCTGGTTAGAATGTAATCATAAAGTGTGTTTTTATTGGAGAACACCAATTGAAATATTTACATGATACATTCTCAAGGGTGCTCACACCCAGAAAAGTTAAATTGTGAAGTTAAGGAGTCCCTGGTCACTTCTAATCAGAGACTAGAATGTAAAACCTGACCTTTTCAGACAGAAGACACACATTTTGACATAGTTTTGTTTTCCAGAACATCCAGAAGTTTTGGGTTCATCCCAGAATGAAATAAAAACAAAAACTGAAACTTAAAAGCAACGTCAGAATTTAGTCTTTAGCTTTAGGATTTAGCTCTGTTTACCTCTACATATATTTATTTGCATTCCTATGGATAGAGAAATCCTCATAATAGCAAAGATTATGATAACAACAACACAAAAATTGTATAAAATGCATGATTTTTTCTGTTTTTAGAATAGAAGGATTCATTTGGAGGACTTATATTCTGCATGAAAGTGACAGAGAAAAACACTATCAATGAATATTAAGAAACCTGTTCTATTCAACAGTAATAAAGCTGCCACGGTCTGCTGTCTCACAGCTCACTCGGAAAAGCTTTAATCTGAAGACTTCTGACTCATTAACATGCAGATTATTGATATTATAGCCTTGCTATAGCTCACTGCATGAGAGCATCTGCATCATGATTCCTCACTTGACCAAACATTAAGTTCTCTTCTATTCTGACCAGAGTCTTCCAACAGACCCTTTGTGTCTGAGTGTCCTCCAACACATCTAACATCTGCAGAGCTTGTTCTCTGTCTTCTCCCAAGGAGGGCATGTGAGTGTTCTGTTATGGAAGGAATTTCTTGTCATTTTTTAAATAAAAACTTATGACCTTAGGTATAAAAAAGTAAAGCAAATTTAAATACACTAGATCATGATCTACCAAGAAAAAAAGAGTTTAAGCTCAACCCCAACTTCTTTTCAATTATGTAGAAAAAATCTATAGTTATTAGCACTCTTTTTTTCTAATCTGCTACTCAAAAGAAACAATTCCAAAGTTTCTCCTTTTTTTTCGTTTTTTTTTTCTTTTTTTTTTTTTCTTTTCTTTTTTTTTTTTAAATACAGCTTAACCCTGTTGGGTTAGAGAGACCAGGACTGCTAGTTCTCACTCCTATCTGTTCACAATGCTCAGAAGAAACTTTTGCAAGACAAATAGGCATACTTCCTGTCCAGAAGAATATGGACCAATGTGAAAAATTCAGCTAACTTTACACAACAGAGAGAGAATTTTACATAACAGAGAGGCAAGATCAGGGGCCTCTGGGTATAAAAGCAGTCCCTTCCTTGGGATAGTGATCTTTCCCTTGTCTGTAAAACAAAGGGGACAGGAAGGAGAGTGGTTGCAGTTCTGCTCCACTCGCATCCTCCCTTGCGCTGCCCAGAGGGACCACAATGTCTGGGGAGAAAAATGAGCCCTGAACCATGCAGCAAGTGGAGGAGCAGCCTCTGAGGTTTGTGCAAGCTTCTAGATATGCTGTGTCTTTTTGTATGGAGACTGCCCTCCTGGCCATGCCTACGAAGCGTGCCTGTGACCACTGCTCTGCCACATTTGAATTTAACTTTGCAGGTTGTTCTGATCCTTTCCCAACTAGCTTTTGTAGAGGTTTTACGTTAACTCTTTAGAGAAGTTGTGTTATTAACTTCCTCAAAAGTTTCTACTTAGAAGCTTCTAGAGGATCAGTCACTCTTGAGAGTGACTCTTGAGAGACAAGTGTCCCCCCTGCTTGAAGATACCATCTTCTGCATCTCCTCTGCATAAGATTGGATGCCACTGAAATATTGTGTATCATTAGCTCCTTGTATCTTCTCCTGTAAAGAGAATAAGTTTGGAGTGGGTGCAAGAAGTGTTTGCATTTGAAAGTCCCATGATGGTAAAATATTAAAGGAAAAAAATACACAACCAGACAAAGCAAAAAGAAAAGACGAATGAGAGAGGATTAATTGAGGGACAAATAGAAAGACCTCAACCACATGGATTTTCTTTAGCACTTAAGGGAAATACCAAAATCTTTATGAAACACATTGAAAAATGTTGAAAAGAATTCACATCACCATTAAAGTATGAAACCAGGTGACTTCCTTTAGCACTCTCAAGAAGATCCATTTTCCATAGTGTCTGCAGCTACATTTCCTCCATGTCCCAGACAACATTGTGTATTTGAACAAGACCACTGTTAACCACAGCTGAAAAAAAAAAAAAACCCTTTTAACCCACAAAAAAAAAAAAAAAAAAAAAAAAAAAAAAAAAAGGCCTAAACATCATTCCAAGCCTTTCTCTGAAGTAAAGCTCCTTAAATTACTTTCAAAACAAAAGGTAATTCAAACTTGGAAGAAACTATCTATATCCTTATAAACATGAGCATCCTCTGTAAGAACATCTCATTGCTTGGGTCTGTTTGACAGAAATAAGCCAAGCTGGCTCAGGGATATCCACCATCAGAGAAAATTAAGTAAGAGAAGTGCATGATGGACAACCTCACAGTAGAGTTTGTACTGAGTACGTAAGGGTTGGCACACAAGTCCCCACAAATGCTCCTGCTGGGGCATTGTTATAGGCATATCTTGTTCTCTGTGCTTGTCTCCTTCCATTGCCTGGTCAAACAAGACATGGAAAGCAGCAAGGCAGCAGCTTCCCTTGCTTGCGACTGTTTGCAGACCGCAGCAATCTTGTGTCCTCGGCACACGTATGCTAAAGTGCTTGGTACATTTTTGTTTATTTGTTCTTTAACACATCAGGATTCATTTGGCCAAATGGGAGTGCATCACTCACAAGCTGACATCTGAACTACCCTTTCTAGTCTTTCACAGTGGCCTTAGTGGAGAGAAATGACTGCTTCTTACATGAAAATCATCTCATCATAATGCAGATGTCTAAAAGCGGTCAGAGGAATCGTTCCATAAAAATGTCTGTTTCTCTTCTTGGCTTACCAAGGCAGTTCAGGGTGTCTGACTTCAACATAGTGACCTATACTGCAAAGGCCTAAATTTAGCTGCACCATCATAAGTAACCAAAAACATATAAAAAAATTCAAAAGGATACAAAAGATATACAGAAGTTCAACAGAATACTAGATAGTAGAATTATCATTTCAAACACACTCGAGCATTTGGCTAAGCATTCAAAACTCAGGGCTTCTGGTTCTCCATGTAAATGTAAATTAGCAAGAAGACTACCAATGCTCTCTACAGGGTCTGGGCCAGCCTGTAATTAATTGTTCCCCCTCTAAAAGACAGCAGTCCGTCAGCCTACCAAAGGCAGGCTGGCTCAGCAAAAAAATGATGGAGCACCACTTAGAAGCATATTTTTTCTCCAATGAACAAATATGATAGGATGATCTTTCTCCTTCCCCTCATATCACCATGATAGATACCCATTTTTGTGGGGACGATTAAAAATTGATTGGAAGTCGCTCATCACTTTCCTCTTTCTTTATAATAGAGTAGAATTATGTACCCAGACAGGTGTTTTTCTGCTAGAGGTCAGATCTCCAGTCACTGGCTTTCTATAGCATAAAAGTAATCAGCATTCATGTCATGGTGTATCATTAGGGTCTCTCTCCTACAGATTTCAAAGAATAAAACAGCCTTGTAACTTTACACTCTAATCTTCTTTGTCACTGTAAGTTATTCTCATGATGGGTTGCTGCTTTACTGTTGGAAGGAAATAGCACCATGTGGTAATGGTTATAAAATATGATGCTCACACATTAATCCTCTGGCTATCATCTCTAGCCTCCCTTACATTTGAAGGGTTAATAAACAGGTTGCAAATTTTTTTTCCAGAATAAAACTTGTCATAAAAGCTGCAGAGTTAAATATTTGCATAAAAAAATATGGAAACAGGGATGTAGCTAGTATGAGAAACCCCCCGTTATTTGACTCAAACCCCATATTTGAGCTAAATGATTAATGATTTAATAATTTCTGAATAATGAATAATTTCATCTGCTGAAATTGTAATTTCAGGATGCAAAACAAAAATACATCTGCGAATACACCTGTGTTTTTTCCAGGAGCTTAGCAGTGTATTGGTTTGTATATATGTATATGTGAATATATATATATATAAAATTTTTATAATCTATCGTTTAAAATCTGAAAAAGAATAATTTCTCAAAAATTCATGCCAAAACTCATCTCTTGGTTATATAGGTTGCATTAAACCTGGTCTTTCAAAGATTTCCCGAAGTTTAGAGGACTCATTAGAGAGTTGCTGAGTATCATTGAAGGTGAACTTTGGGTACCCAGCACTTCCACGCATCTCATCCTTGCATGTATTAAGAGAATTCATTCTTTCAGCAACTGTTTCTATGGATCACCAAACTGGAGTAAAATATTTCATTGTCATGAAGTTCATGCCTAGCTGCTGATTTTGTATCCATTTTCTTCCACTGAGTATATGGTTTTAGCTTCCCAAACAGGCCAACCTGTCTTTGATGGTGAACAATAAATATGAAAGTCTCTTATCGTTTCTCTGTATCCATTAAAGTGGATGCTAATCTTGAGCTTCAAAGAAAAAGCAAATGAACAAGTTAGTATGCTGATAGATGTCAGATGTCCTAGAAGAACCCCTCTTTTTCCTGGTCAGTTTGCATATTTAAAGGAGATTTGCATTAGTTCCAGATAAGAATAACCATTCTAGTCTGAAGGACATCTGCAACATACACGTGAGACAGTTGCCTGGACTCCTGTACTCTCGGTGGAGAAATACAGGCACTTTCAGGGAGAGATTCTGTGGTGGTTTCACACTGATGGCCAACTAAACTCCACCACGCTGCTCTCTCACTCCCCCTCCTCAAAGGAACAGGGGGAGAAAACATGATGGAAAAAGTAGGCTCACGGGTAAATAAAGATAAAGACAGTGAGATCGCTCACCAATTAACATCACAGGCAAAACAGATTCAGAGTAAGGAGATTAATAAAATTTACTGCCTACTACTAAGAGACTAAATCAGTGAGAAATTACAAGCAAACTAAAACCACCTTCCGCCCCATCCACCCTCTTCTACCTCCTTCCCCCAAGCAGCACAGGAAAATGGGGGTTGCGGTCAGTCCATAACGTTTTGTCTCTGCCACTCTTTCCTCCTCACTCTCTGCCCCTGCTCCACATGGGGTCCCTCCCACGGGATGCC
>VXAA01006140.1:163798-178972 GCA_013399115.1 Anseranas semipalmata | reverse complement strand
CTGGCTCGGCTCTGGCCAGCGGTGGGTCCCTTTTGGAGCTGACTGGAGCTGGTTCTGATCTGACCTGGGGCAGCTGCTGGGCTCTGCTCACAGAGGCCACCCCTGCAGCCTCCCTGCTATGAAAACCTTGCCACATAAGCTCAATACCGATTCATCTAAATTATTTAAAACATTTCCTATTAGGATATAGAAAATCACCCAAGTAGTGTCTTTTTTTTTTCCCCTAATGTCAAACAAGTCCAAGGGGTTACCTCAGCTGGAAACATTTCATGAACTCATAAAAACACAATTCATAGTTCATGTTAACAGGTTATCCTCCAAGCACACAACTAGAATAACTGAGGTGTGTGAGAGAAAAGCAGCACCTTGCAGCCTGCTCTGGAGGGGACCAACATTGGATTCCCATGGACCTAGTGAGAGAGAAGCTCCCAAAATATGGCCCTCAGTGCTATTATCCTGTCAGTAACTCTTCCTTTATGTCAGTGAAAGCTCTCTTCATGTATCTTTGCTTTTCACAACTATAGCTGGGTATTAGTAGCAAGACGATGGTTTCTTGTGTAAGTTGCTTGTAGATCATATCAGGATTTCTGAATTTGTGCAGAAACTAGTTATGTGATGCAGCTGGAAGTGTTAAAATTCAGCTTTTCTGCCTCTCGCTGTCTCCTATACAACACAGCCTTCGTTTGTTGTATAGTGCATGAGGTATCACATTATGAAAATAAGGAAAAACTTATCTGCACAGAATAATGGAATATAGCATTCTTCACACCAAGAGTGACAGGACACAGGTTTTGCTTCAGTTGCCTGTTGTATGAGGGAGAAAGAAAGCTCTGCGTGCCCACTAGACCTTTCAGTTTACAGCTTTTCTGACTCTCCAATCTTTGTTACTATGACCCAGGATGCTCCAACAGCTCCCTGTTTTAGGGCCCCATTCAAAGTTCTTTTGATTCTTTTCAAATGTCCCAGTGGGCAGAGCACCAGTAACATGAGATGTGAATACTGACTGACTCACCCACCCAGGCCCCTTATGGCAACAAGTCACTGGGAGGACATTTCCTAGGTGGTCTTGTCTCCACAGGTTAGAGGCTTCACCCAGTTTGCAACAAGCAAAGATCTAAGCGAGGGAAGACTCAAGCAGACAGCTAATATTGGGTGAAATCCTATGCTTTTGGTGGGATACTAGACACCCTAATATGATGTGCAGCTATTTACTGTATGTAGAACAGATTTCAAGGCTGTAATGAAGAACAACTGTTCATCTAGAAAGTTGAGGTAGTTATTAGATCCTGGAAATATAGCAAATTAAATGGGACACAGTGATGCTGGTGGCCAGAGGCTGCTCCGAGACGCACCAGTGCACCCTTACTTATGTCAATGCAGGAGCCATGGTAAGACTGGAAGCAGAAGACAAGTCTTGAGACTTTGTAAGAACTGACTCTGGTCCTGAGATGAAGACCTTATCTCTAATGTCAGCACTTTTGGGGGAAGGAAAGCAAACAGGGAGGGAGGAAATAGTACGTAAAAGCGAATGTGGAAGGAATGCAAGTAGATAAAGCAGTAATGGAGGCCAGATCCCTTACCTTTACCTTCTTTCTCACATCAAAGTACATAGTGTTAAAAGAATGACTTTGTGGATGGGAAAACCCAGGAGGGGTCACTGAAGCAGAGAACTTGTTTCGCAGGCTGAATACAGAGCAAAGGTGGAGAGCACTAGCTGTACAAGTCGTGCCATAACTTGCAAAGCAGTGAGGGAGTGGAGCAGTCAAGTCCTACAGGACGTGTTCAGTTTCTGCTTTTCTTTCTGTTTTGGAGTGTATCAATGACAACTATATATTAAAAGTGTTGCAGTGCACCTCTCTCTTGAGCAAGCTCTTTGTGTGGATTTTTGTAAAAAAGATCTAATACCTTATATAAAATACAGCTCCCACCGGTAGCACACTGCTTCTTCGCTCCATGCTGAAACACCCCATCAGTCCTAAACTAGAGGGGAATCATGTTCACTGTTGAATCCACATCACTACTTCCTGCATTATTCTGGATTTTCAAAAGAGGTTTCAGAGCCAAATATAAACACGGCTCAGTTCAGCTTACTTCGTAAATCCAATGAGGTCACAACTTGAGAAAGCTTGACAGCTGGCTCTACTGCTAAACAACGCATGCTGGTCTCGGGGCTGAATTATTAAGCTTCTGCTTTGGTGTGACATCCATCAGGGTAATGCGCTCACCATTTTATCCAAGCTGCTGCATGGGGGGCAGTGCTACATGCATGCTTGCCAGCTTCTTTCAAGTCTTGTTGATTGACTATTGTCTGCAAATCAAGCAGCAGGCAGAGTGCTGATTAACCAAAAGACTTTTAATTGCCACTTCTCTTGAAGTTTTTAGCAGCAAGGACAGAGATGGAGGTTTCACAGTGACCCTTTTTCAGGCCTAATTGGAAAAGCCGATGGAGTGAAGCCGGATGAATGCTTTGTATTGCTCCTATTCAGTGACTTGAGGGCCTCCATAATAAAGCACCAGGCTCAAGCTCTCATTCTCTGCTGGAGAGATAGGAAGCGAAAAACAGGCCTGATGGCTCTTCTCTTTGTGTTAGACAGATAGCAGACTAACTCTTCGGGAACTTTCCATACCTTTCAACTGGAATCTGAATTTTGTGACGCTTTTGTCGGTGTATTCAAGGTGGAATGAAAGATTTCAGCTATTGCATTTCAAATTCAGATATGCATGTTCATGTAGCCTCAGGCCAGAGACTGCAAAGAATCTGCAAAGTGGTGAATAGGAGATGGAACCTGTGCTCTCTGGTAAAACAGCTCTGTTTTCTTCTTTTGCTCTTTGTTTTTTATTTAACAAGGCATGAACATTGCCTCACACTGCAACTGCACACTAGAGAGCAGGCTGCCGAGCTTTGAAACGTAAATGCCGTTTCTTTCTTTGCTCCCTGGAGTTTTCTCATTTCTATTTATTTTCATTAGCAGAAATGAAAACAAATTAAGGCATGCAACACCCAATAGAGTAGGACTGCAGCAAGCACAACTACTAGCACCTGGAGCATTTTATTACTCCAGTGGTATCCCCACATTTGAACAAAACCCAGATGCCTGAGAACTGTTGGAGGCTGAAAATCCTTTTTTTTTTTTTTTTCCATCGTACACTTGTATGAAGTTCTTGATCTTGCAGCTCCATTCCTGTTTTACCCCCAAAGCCAATTAACTTCCCAGTACCCCAGAGGTCAGTTTGCTTGAATGCTCAGGGTCAGATGCTTAGCTGGTTCAACTTGCTTCCTGTTTGCTTTAAAGCCTTTAATTTTAGTATGCAAGTCTTCCTAATTGCCTGGAGCATAAATTTAAGGCACAGTAATAACAAAACCAAATGTTCTGGCTCTTCACTGACAGTGTGGTGTGAGGGGAACTGTGCCTGAACTATGTTGATCACATGAAAATGAACACCTAAGCATTCAAATATGGGTCTACAAAAATACTGAGATTATTTTAAAGCATCTGTCTTATTGTTTCTCTCTAATAGGATGGCAAAATTTTAGATGAATAACTGAGAAAAGGGAATAGATTGTAGGAATTAAGAATGAAAAGGATCAATATTTTTTCTTTCAAATTGTTTTTTTTTTCCCCAAGAAGAAACACAACCTCTGCTCAAAAATAAAAACAAAATGAAAAAAAAAAAAGTTGAAAACTTCCAACAATTTAGAAAGAAAATTTGTCTTTACTACTGAAAATAGAAATATCTATAATGTCATAATCTAACATTTTATAGTGTAAGAAAAAGCAATCTTTTGCAAAGCTTGTTTAAAACATTGTTCACTTTCAAAACAAAAAAATGACTGAAGCAGTTCAATCTTAAATTAAACGATTCTCCAGCCTAGACTTTGTTTTAACCTACAATGCCTCCCATTTAGTAGCTTAGCTTTAGTATATTATCTTGCAAGGAAGCAGTCCCACCGTGAAACATTCACTATGATGGTTTGCTCCCCTGAGAGGTAAGCCACCTCTGACATTTCTTCAGCAACCATAAGTGTTGCAAGCTATAGAAGCAAGCTAAAACCGCAAGAGTATGCCCTTACCCCACAGCTACCGCTGCTGCATATTTTGTCGCTTGGTGGTGGGTCGAAGTCCCATGGTAACTCCAGCTGTGGCATGCTGCTAGATTGCTTAGAAAACTAATGGGGTTTGATTCCCTCTGCAGAGGCCCCCATGGCAGCAAGCAGATAATATGCCTGCATTTTTGCCTGCCTGCTAGCATCAGAGCAAGCCTACAGCAGTACAGAGCAAACATTTTTCTAGATGCTTGCACTCGCTGCATAGCTACCACCTGCCAGTATTTACTAATGGACCAGGCACATATGAGGATCCCCTCCTGCATTATGCCAAGTTCAGGCGCAGATGTTTTTTCGCAAGTAGAGGGAATTTTGAAGCATGGTGTGCAGTTCTGTGCCCTCCCCTTGCCACGCTGCCAGTTTTCATTCTCAGTTTTGTTTTCTGCAGAGCTTCTTCCCAATGCCTTTTCTTGTTAATTAGGGTGGCATCATGCCAAGTAGAAGGTTTTGGCTATTACTAAGAGATCCTGAGACAGCTTTTGTAGAAAGTTGATACAATTTCCTTTACCCCCTGGGAATGCACAGCCCTAAAATTGGATTGAATCTTAATACCCCCGAATCAACTAGGTCAGCATATTCTTTGAATCATTTCCCTGCTTCTAAAATATACAAAGATACCAAAGAGATTTACATTCAGTGAGGACGTGATTACGTGCTGATCTGGCTGCTTCTGCTCCTGAACAGGAGTTCTCTCTCATTGACCTGTTTCTGCAAAGCAGTAAGCAGTTTTGGTGATCTAACAGCTCTTCCTTCACATCCCAGTTTCATTTTTATTACTATTACTATTATTTTCTTCTGGAATTAAAGAATACAGACCTAGCAGGACATTTTAGCTGTCTCTGGGTTAATGACGGGTTACCTGGATGCACATTCATTGATTCAACATGTAAGCTTCATAATAACAGAGCAGGGTTTAGACACTAAACTGTTTCTATTTCAGACTGGAACGTTTACTGCTAGAAAAAGAGCACATAATATTACCAGTCTGCTTACCCACATCTTCTCAAGTGTCTATAAGCTGCAGTTTGGTGGAAGTCAGTGTAGATGAAATAGCCATCTGCCAAGTCTGTGGCAAACAGGTAATCTGGAGCAAAAAGAGAAAGAAAATCTGAGGAGTTTTATTTTTGTTGTTGTTTTTGTTAGTTCTTTATTCCTAGGGAATTTTAAAATTTCCTTCACTCTGAAATGAAATGACGTACACAAGAAGAAGAGAAAAGAAGACAAGCCCCTAGCAAAAATCTTAAATGTATCATTCAGACATATTCTGTCAACTGAAAAAAATCAGTCTAATTAGCACATAGTCTATAGACTATATAAAAACAAAGAATGAAACAAGCTTGGTTTGAAACAGAAAAGTTGAAACTTCCATATTGAAGAAGTTGACCAGAATTGCCTGATCTCTTCAAAGTTTCTTCTCATCACCTTTCAAAACAAATTTCTCTGAATTGCCAAATCTTCATGAAGTGCATCAGTTTTGACAAACCAGCAATTTTGGTCAGAATCATTCAGCCAGAACATTTCTAGTCCTGTGTCTGATCTTGCCCTGAAAGGCTGCTTGTGATAAGACAAGCAAGTATGAGCATGGACAGCTACTGATCGTCAGCAGGTGGACTCTCAGATGGCGGATAACCAGCTGCCAGCACCCGGCCGCAGCACTGCTGTGGTTCCTGCCTCGCCACCTGATGCTGGCACACATTACTTGCACACCCTGGGCACCACTCTGCCTTTGGCTGTTTAAAGCTGCCTCTGCTCTTCCCAGGAAGCTTTCAGCAAAGGGACACATTCTATGTAGGCTCCTTTAGTCTGTCTCAGCTAAATATATTTTTATCTGATCCTGTTCTATCCAGGTTACTTCTTCCCACCTTCCCCATGATGCCTGGAAAACAGAAAATGTGTTGCAGTTGGCTAATGTGTTCATTACTCAGCTCCTGCTTTTGCTTTCTTTAGACTCACAGCCAGTGCACACAGAAGCACACATTACCCAACTTCAGAGCTGACTTCCTGACCTCTCAACCTCCCAGATACGTTCTGGGGGTTTCTCCAGTACCAGATTTGATAAAGCTCCAGTACTTCAGCAAGTCTTCCTAAAGTTGGTGGCCACCTCTACATTCTGAAGAGGATGTCATCATAACTAGGTATAGAGTCATATCCATCCAGAGATGACCAGTCTAAGTGACCACATGACAAAGACCTTTTACAGAAGCATGTTTTCCAGGTGTTACAAATCTTCCTTCATTGTGGTTAGGTATAGATGGGGAGAAAATTTGTTGTATCAGTCACAAAAGCAGACTTCGGTGAGCATCCGCACTTTCACACTTTGTTTCAAAAGGAAATTTCATTCATGCTATTCCTCAGCAGCTGGTTGAAACCCCACCTACTAACACTTTGCAGCAGTGGTTTTACAGCTATTATGCGCAAGCGCCTGGGGCAGACACATGATCCCATCAAAGGATACAAAAGAAAATCCTGAAGTGATGGCTACCGCATTTTTTATCATGTCAGTGTTTTGCATCTTAACAATGAAGGCAGTAGGGTAGAATCTCCTTTCAAATTTTGTGAGTAAATTGCTTTCTTGTAATAACTAGATTTTCCACTGACAGATGGCAGCTACAAGCTGTCAATCATTTTAAATTCAAAGGATAGATGAAGCGCAACAAATGTATTGTTATTGCCTGCTAGGCTGGAAGTGCAGCCAAGCTGGTGTATGGTTCCTTTGTATTATGCTGGGTTCATAGATTTCACAAGTATAATGCTTCTGCCAGACACCAACTGGAAGAAAAAAAGGCCACATGCAATTTCTTATGGTCTTCATTAAAAACACAAACATCATCAGACTCAGATCCATACAGAGGAAGAAAACAAGCCTGGACACAAAACGGACAATGTTCCTTCCCCTGCAAACAGCCATTTAAGCAAACGTACCCAAGCAAACAGAACTTTGTTGGAGGGAGACAAAAAGGAAAATAAAATGATTCTTGCTTTGGAAAACTCACATGATCTCCAGAGCCAGAGCTGGTGCCTTGCAGAGCACTTGAGCGATCAGCCCTAACTGCCTCCCTCCTCCTCAGCCCACGACTGCCTGCGCTGCTTTCCTCCTGCGCACTGAGCCTGGCAGGTTCAGAGAAGCCCGGCATCTATTGCCCAGCCTGCTCCAGCCCCATGCCACACCAGCCCCTTTCTTACGGCTAAGGCTCACTGGAGGCCTCCAGCTCCCCACATGGGGCTGGCACTGGCTGCTCCAGCTAGTGCCATCCGTCACCGGCTGCTCCCCTGGCTGCACTACCTGGCAGCCTTTGCTCCCAGCTGGCCTCGTGGTCGCTGGTGGCTGTTGCCCCCTGCCAAACCTGGTCTGTCAGGACATGTGTCAGCAGACCCTGGGATGCTTCTGCTGTTCAGAGAAGCTGTACAGAGCTGCTGGGAGTGCGGCCCCAGAAAAACCCATCCTCTGAACGGATGTTCTTCTTCCCATTCAAAAAACAAAGAAACAAAAACAAAACAAAACAACAACAAAAACAGAAAAACAGGGAAAAAAAAAAAAAACACAAACCTGCCCAATCTTTGCCTGACGTTTCTTTGTTGCAAACCAGCTTTGAGTTCTATTGGCTCATTTCTGTGTCATGTAACAGACTTGTAAATGCCAATTTTTCTCAACTCTGTAACATAATGTCTGGCTTTAACAGAAATGCAGATGCAAATAAAACCTATTTGGACCTAATTATATCTCAGTTCTAGTCAACTCTTGCACTTCTAAAACAGAGACCAAGTACTTCCGCCCTTTCTGGAACCTCCTGCAGAAGGCTGCTTTTCTCCCCAAAGCATTAGGGAGCATTTATTCTCGTTATTATGTGAGAAAATAGGAATACCCAGCCTGAAAACAGAACATCTGTAAGAGTGAAACAAACACGTGTTAAAAGCATGTAGGGCAACTGTAATTTTGGCTGAGCTGACTCCTGGCTGACTCCATGCAATGAGAGCAGAGCTGCTCCTGGTCTGCAAGCACGTGGCAGAGGGACAGTGGGACAACACTGAAAAAGGACAACTGTAATGAAAGTTACCTTGCGTTTGGATCTATATGGAAATGCTGACTAGCCCCAGACAGGGTAGAGGTCTTATTTCGGTAAGTTTGTTGAACTGTGCTTAAAGTATCTTTCTTGCTGCCATCTTTTCAGACCAAATGTGATCAGCTTTAAAGAAAAAAATTGTTTGTTTTTTGGTTTGTTTTTTCCAGTGAAAGCTGAAAACACTGAAAGACAATCGAAATTGAGGTCATTTTCCTACAGGAAACTTAAACTAAAAGTTTAACATCTGAGTTACAGAGCACCCCTTAATGGCAGAAGGGGTAACAGTTGCTAAAGAAGATCAGGTAAGGAAGCTTGATAAAAGTAGGGGAAACTGGTATTAGCCTCCCCTGTGACCTCATGTCCTTCACAACACTGGCAGTGTCATCATCTTAGCTGTGTATCATTTTAGAAAAGGTGACTATTGTTCACTGCAACTCCAGTGAATGGTGATATTGCTGAGCCATTCATACTATACATTGGTGCAGTACATCGTGTTAAAAGTATTTTGGGCTGGGCAACAGAGAAGAAAGGTTCCAATATATGGTGGTTTTGCTATGGCTCTGTGCCAAGGTGGAGCCCCTGGATGAACAGGGAGCTTGTTCCTCTCCTAAAAGCAGCTCACTGCGCAGCTCAGTCTGGAGATGCTTCACAGATGCAGAACTGGGCAGGGCAGGCTCAGTGGAGAGCAGGAAGACAAGATGCAGAACAGGTGAAGTTTGGGAGATTAAGTTGAAGCAGTGATCTTCTTCCAAAGTTCTTTTGTCTGGTTTGGGGTCCTGTCATTACAAGTCTAGGAAACTACAGATGCAGATTAATCTTCCAATTAATCCTTCTCAGTATGGCCATGCCATACATGTGAGATTTTTTTTTTTTTTNTTTTTTTGTCGTCTTCCTCTGTTCAACAACAGAAGGCATTTTATTTTATGGCCTGATAACAGCTTGCAAGAATGTGCATTGGTGGTGCAGATCTAATTGTGTAAAACATAAATGGTCTCAAAGGCAGAGCAACAGAAGCCACATGGGCACACTTATTCCATGCCTCTAATCTTCCATTCGGTGTCTTCTGACAGAGCCAAAATTAACATCAGTTCACTACATCCTTTAACTTCAAGTGCTTCTGCTGCAGTAACAGACTGGGAAGCAAATAGAGAGTCTTTCTGTTGCAGCAGGACTGACATTCAGTTACTTTCAGAGGGCAAATTGTAGCACAAATCTTCAAGCTGCATCACGAGTTTCCCTTATGTTCTCAAATCTGTGCAGTCTTCTTGGCTGGAGGTGCATGTCCTGGCTTCATCAGATGGCCTGAGTGGTACACATTTTTTCTTTCCTAGAAGATCTCAGCTTGGGAGTTTGGGGCTTGCATGACAGTTTTCCATACACATGACATCTCTGAATCAGTGGTTAAAATCCAGAGTTTTGGGCTAACTATGTGGAGACAAACATGCCTGAGTGCTCTGAATGTCACAAAAGTTTCTTATAACAGATGACGTGTCATTAGATGAGAGCATCAAAATGGAAACCCTGGTGTACAGGAAACAAGTTAGGCACCACCTTGAGAATATTTCCCATAAAACATTTGTTTTCTTTCCTATTTCCTTATCTGCCAGGTACCTGAGCTGTGGAAGTCTGTCAATAATCTGATGATGCCTGCATAAAAACCTTTAGTAGACTTTGGATGCAAGAGATGGTGTGTCTCAGTTTATCAAAGCGAGCTGTCATTTTTTTAAATTCTTTTCTCCATAACTTGTCTTTGTGAGACTGAATTCTCTGCCTTGCTGGCACTCAAGACCAAGTACCATCAGCCACTGAAAACAACCTGCAACCAAAGGTTTCCCTCTCCCTGAGACATGAGATAAAACAACAGGCACATCTATCACACTGAAAGATAAAGATTTCTTTTGTCGTCATTTTCACTGAACACCAATGAGAATTTAAGCCCAGTAATTAGAGCAGACAAACAGATCACTGCTGGAGACATTTTCAATGCCAATGATAATACTTTAAAGATATTTCTGTTTCTAGCCAGTCCAGTCCCTTGCATACTAAAGTGACCCAAAATGGTCACTTTTCAGGCTTTGACAGTAAGACATTCATGCAGCACTCACCATTAATAAAGACGATAATACAAGATGACTAAAATAAATGGGCCCAAGTTTTTGCTCAATTATACCATTTCATTGTCATTCTTAGAGATTCATGCTGTTTAACACTTTTTGGAATTAAATAAACAGCTCATGCAGAGGAGAAAACAGTATCCTTACTGACGGAAGGATTTTTTGGAAGGGTTCTGTAAGCATATTGCAGTTAGAGGAAGGAAGAAGGGAACAACACAACAGACAGGGCACTCAATGTTAAAGCCGTCCCATGAAGCACCCTTCCACTTTTTCAGCTCTGTTTTCTCACTATGTGAACCAGTTCATTTGCAGTTACTGTCACTGTCTCACACACATTCAGGAATACCATCAGCTTTAAAGTTCACATGCAAAAGCATGAGTGATGCAAATGTGCTTGCCGCCCTGCTGGCCAGCAGCCCAGCCACACAGAGACAAATATACCCCAAATATATATATATATATATTTGTTCTGTCACAACAAAATTATTTCAGGGCCCTGCAATCTACACATATCACAGTTTATTACAATTCAGATAAGATAAAACCTGCTTTTTTTTTTTTTCCTGCTCTATGTAGAAATGAAATTATTCTCTCTAGTATTAAAGATTTTTTGCAGCTTTACTTGATTCTGATAAATCAGATGACTTCTCCTGCAAGCACCTAACCAATCAAAGGCATTGTCCTAGTGTTTATTATTATTACTCTATTATAGAGGCAGCACTTCTACCATTTCCTTCTATTCTAGTCTCTAAGTTGGTGGGGTTTTTTTTTTTTCAAATTACTGCATGCTTTTAGGCACTTTCCTAGTCAGAAGATTCTCCTGTATCACAAGGACATTAAACATAATTTTGACCACAGTGAAAAGGGTGTAATCCAGGAATAAATCTGGTGAATCAATGAAGTCACACAAAAGATCTGCCTGTATGAGATCAGAAATAGACCCACAGTTGTTGCTAATTAAATTGGCTTCTATTTGCATTGTCTTCTTTTTCAAGGGAGGTGCTAGGCAAAATGCCCACTTGTGCCTTTGTTTCAGAGTTGCCTTGAAGGATTTCCATCAGTTCCTGTGGAAAACATTAGTTAACCACAATAATAAGGAAGGCAGAGGCTACAAACAAAGGCAGGTTGCATTGATGAAGTTTTACCACTTGCATTTGAGCTCAAAAATTTCAGTCCCAGCAGTGATTCATATTATAAATCAAATTGGCAAACTATCAGGCTTTAAAATCAATTACACTAAATCAGAAGCCATGCTTACAGATAATGCATGAAGGGGCACCCTTACACAGCAACGACCTTTTAAGCTGCCACAAGCCAGTTTCCACTACTTGGCAGAGTATCCTCCCACAATGCTAAGTCAATTATATTAAACCTGTTTCAGTCTGTTATCGAGTATATAACGGGAGAGCACTGCTGAGGGCAAATCCACCTATCCTTCTTCAGAAAGGAAAAACACAAACCACCTGACAAAGTTGTTGTTTATCCCACGTCTATACTACACACACCCTCTTTAAGGAAGAGGTACAGTAAAGAATCAGGAAATTTTAATCCATTTTATATATCACTAAGCTTCCCTCACAGTTTTAATGCCAATAAGTTACAAGTTTGCAAATAAAACCGGCAGCATACTGGGTTATCATCAGCCTGTGTAGAGGAGGGACCATTAGCAGACGATACTAAGGATAGCAAAAACTCAAAACTGATAAAAACTGTAACGCGCACAACCTCATGAAGCACCGTTAGTTTCGTGAGAGATTATCTGACAATTCTTTGTCATTTCCACAGTACACAGGGATTTATAGCCTGGACGGAGATTGAGCACCACCCCTACTGAGCCTGATCTTTATGCTGACGCATGTGGCACAGCAAGCACTGAGGGGTGGGGGGGAACCAGGACAGCCAGAAATACAGCTGTAGGTTACATGTCAAATGCTGTGCTATGTGCAGATGGTTCAGCAGTTTTGCAGGGAACTTTTTACTGTTCTTAACAATCAAGTCATTTGTGCCAGAGTTGCGCATGTCCCCAGCTTGAGCATGGGAAAAAGAGGTGAAGCATGGGTCATGGGGATGGATGCCAGATTACCAGAGGTGGGGTGTTGAAAAGTGGGGCCCACAATAAGGAAGGACAGTTACGGCTCATATATGGATCACAACAATAAATTGAACAAAAGACAACAGTAGTGTTAACTCATCAATAACAGCAGTGACAGAAACAAAATTTCTTATTAAAAAATATATATATCAGCATGCAAGCAGGTATGTACTCCAGGAGCAGTACGGTGGGATGGCTTGTAGCACTGCAGAGAAGCATCACAAGCACCAGACCATGGCCAGACCACCAGGCTGAGAAGGCCTGGGAGGATTTTGCTCACTATCCATCTTATCTAGATTACGCAGGGCTCCTGGAGAACTCCCCGCACCAGAGATCTGCCAGGGGAAGTGCACACACAGAGAAGCATTGAGACCCAAGGTCTATGGCAGCTCTGTGTGCTGAAAACCATGGGGAACAGCTGTCAGTGTGTCATCCTTATCTTTGGGGGAATGGCTTCTGTTGGAGGTCTGCATTTTGTCACTATGCCTGCAAGCGGCCATCATCATCTCCAAGCACAGGAGATGCTAGGTTAAGTCCTCATGGCAAACACACCTCTATAAGATGCCTCACATACATTTTTCTTGCTTGGCTCAGCATAACCTGTTGCACCAAGCACACACAGAAGGACAAGTTGTCTATGCCAGAGATGGAACAATAGGACAATGGTAAGGGAAACATGCAGAGAGCAGGAGAAACTTACTGAAGACACATGATCAATAAGGAGGATAAGAAAAGCAGCCAGACTTAGCAGTCCAGCCACTAAACCCTGCAGCTTCTCCTCTCAGCCCCTTCAGTTTACTTTTCAGCTTTTAGACAGAAAAATGTGTTTATCTCTGCATGGCTGGGAAACTGGTGAGCAAGAAATATGCCTGTCTGGCTACAGAAAGGCAGATGTATTATGCACCCTGAAGACAAGGCAGCTAGATGAATTGCACCACCTCTGCCTCTGGCCATGCAATCAGAGCGACTTGTTTGTGTGTTTGTGCATTTGTGCAGGGGTGAGACTCAGGGAGTTTAAGGAACCCTTTTTTACTTGATATCAAACATCATTTTTGTTTAAACCGTAGGATAAAATCCTCACAGTGCTGCTAACTATCACTGTGTTATGACAGTCAGAATTCTGCTGTTTTGGGAGGCACTTTGAAAAAGGAAAAACTGAGACAAGAATCAATGTTTAGTGCTGTATCAGTAACCCTCCATAAATACAGCTGTATGCAATAGCTCTGGCTTACTGCAGCAAGCACAACAGAGTTCAGCTCCTCAAGTGCCTCTGAGGCCATCATGATGGCAGTGCCAGTACTCACACCGAACCTTTTGGTCCCCGTGGGTGACAGGAACACTGAAAAGGTGAATTACTCAGCCTGCAGCTCATTCATGAGCAAGTAGTAATGAAACCAAAGCATGTCTCCTACCAGGACTTTATGCTGAACACAATGTGCTCCTAGAAAGAGTGGAAGAAGAAAATAAGGAGAAAGGGGTGGAGGGGAAGAGAGGGAAGGAGAGGGGGGGAAGACTGTCACCTTGTTTTTGTGTAGGTGGGAAATCAGCAATAACTGCAAAAAGGATTCTGGGAGAACCTGGAGATTACAAAAACAATGACGAAAAACCTTCTTAATGTGCAGCTCAGTCAACCATTCTTCACTGGGCGTAACCAGAGGTACGTGCAAGATGTTTAAAGTTATATTGAACAGCCATCATAATGCTGGAGATGTTGCTCCCATTTACAAAACAAATGAACAAACAAAACAAACAAACAAACAAAAAACCAGAGGCAACCTTCATCTCCTTGCTATAGTCAAGGCCTTTCAAGATTTAGGATAGATCTGGGTCACCTCAGTAGGAAAGCTGCTGTACTTGTTCAGTCATCCCAGGCTTCCTTTGCTTTGTAGGTTCCCAGAGCAGAGCTGAGACATCATTGCCATTCCCATACCTGTCTCCCAGCTGTAAGAAGAGACATTGTCAGAGGAAAGCAGGCATGGCAGGGCATCCCTAGGACCAATTTATCTGAGCTTCTGACAACATAAATTAGCACAGTTTAAGGGAGAATGTGACCAGCCTGGATTTGCAGAGTAGATCAAGCAGCAATTGTCCTATGTAGTCAAAGTCAATGGAAGTGACAGATTAATAATTATTGCTCTATTCCATGCTTCAGTCATAAAGCAACCCACTAAATCTTGCTAAATTATCTGATTATACAGAATATCATGTCACAGTTCACCATATGCTTTCTTTTGTATTTTAATGGTGGCAGGATGCCTAACAGTATTCCCAGGTCCACTGATTTCACCCTTTCCCCTCACTCAAACCTCAGTTTTCCCATCCCAATTGCCTGATGCTTCCTTCCGTTTTTATTGTCGCTAGAAAAGCACTTAAGGCTCATGACTGAATAGCCCATTGAACAGCCTCATTAGGGGTAGTACCTGACAGTATAACTGAATACAGTACATCATTTCACATGCTGAAACTATATGATTAAAACTTGAACATGTCAGAATTTTTCTGTAGGAAAAAGCCATTTCATCCAAACCTATATGTTTTGTAAACTGTCAAACTATGGCAAATATTTTGTTTAAAAATAAACAACCAGCTTTCTTCAGTCTTCCATTTTTTATGGAATTTTGAGCTTGAGATGAGAAGATTGAAAAAAAAACAAAGTGAGAACAAAGTGTTTCTGATGCAAGAGAAAATGCCTTGATTGGCCTGAGTAATTAGTACTTGTGCATAATCAGTATTATTTTTTCTTTTTTTTTTTCTTTTTTTTTTTTTTTTTGAAAAGAAAAAGGTAACCGGATTGACTTTTCT
>VXAA01006140.1:100327-163792 GCA_013399115.1 Anseranas semipalmata | reverse complement strand
TTTTTTTTTTTTTTCTGGAAGAGAAACAGATAACCTGATCAGCTCTTCTCAAAGTGACATACTCATTAAACTGTTAGGGTATATGAAATGTTATCTGCACTTTGGGACACTTTCTCCCTTAGATAACCACTGTAGAAGATACTGACATTCTTGGGTTTTATTCTGGCTTCACATTAATGTAACTGTAGAATCTTAGTCTTGCCGTTTTAACATCTTCATACATAGCTTGTATGGTTTATACTCGCAAAAAAACGCATAGATGATTAGCGAGTTCAAAACCAAAGAAAACACAAAAGCATTCTTAGGGATCACGTCTCCCACAGTGTCCAATTCCAGGAGGATTCAGCAGTATGAAGTTATATTTTCTACCCCTCTAGCACAAAAAGACCACCTGTAACTAATTAATGTTAGGTTCACACACTCCAAAGCATCCCACCGCTGATTCCCACGGAAACCCTTGCTGAGCTGCATTAATCAGATCAAAGTTGTTACGATGCTAAGCGACTAGCTGGTAACATCACGCCAGGCCTGGAAGGGTATTACTGCAGTCACTGCTCGCAGCTGCTAACACGACAGAGGAGCCATCCCCGTGGGAGTGTGACTGATGTGCCAAACTCCACCTGACCTTGGTAGATGACCACTGAGGTCACACGCAGCCTGCACAAACATACTCCTGGCACGAACAGCCCCGCTGTCTCTTTGGCTTCCTGGGTAAGGTTTCTCCATGTACTAAGAAAATACTTTAAAGAACACTGTTAGGAAGAGGGAAGGGAGAGGGCAGGTGAGGCTGACAGTTCACCCAGTGAATGAATGAAGCTCCATCCCTCCTAGAGAAGCTGTTTGCTGTTACGTTGGCAAATTTGATACGAATACTCTTTACACCCTGAATAATTCAGCAGATGAATTTAACACCAGAACCTCTGGCACCAGATCAATGTGGGATTACATCACCAGCAAAGAAAATTAAACATGCCTTCATTTTCTGCAAGACAAAAATGTCCATCTGTTTCTCTTCATTAATTTTTGCCTGTAAGTAGAATGCTGTGCTATATATTAATTAAATGCATATGACTGGCTAATAAATTTATTACAAACTACTCTTATGATGCCTGTCTCTTCATTAAGCAGAGACTGAGAATGTATAAAAGAAGGGAATTTTACAATAAATCAGAGATAGATGAGAACTAAGCCACCTAGAGTTTTCTGTAGCGCTACAGAAAATGCCAGGGGCAAGAGGAATTCCATCAATACTTCAGTTTTTTCTTATTTGCAATTGGGCCTCACAGGAGGACACGTGTTCCTCCTCCTTATTCTGCAAACATAATCAGCAGATTGTTACATAATTTCTCCCCCTTGCCTACAAGCAGAGGGAGATAAAGCCAGTCAGGATTTCTACTAATATAATTCTGTGAATTAGTGAGTGAAGATGCACTAAAAAAACAGGAGAGCCAACACACCTTCCACGTTGCGCTGCCCCTTGGGTCTGAGCACTTTGCCTACGGTCACATGCCACTGAACTGGGAATTAAGGAGGAGATAAGAACCTGAGAGGAATCAGAGATTCCTTATGACTCTTATGTCAGCTGTGCTGGTGTAACCCCCTGCTGCTCAACACACCAGGGACCTGGCCATCATGGGGTCTGCATGGTTTGTGCTATTGTTCAGGTGGGTTAGCTTGGAATAGAGGTGGAAGCAATCCTAAAAAGGTCAGTAGAGATTTGATAAAGAAAAAAAAAAAGAAAAAAGAAAAACCACACACAACACTTCTTATATTACATGAAGAGAATCTGAATAGGGTCTGGTGCTTGCAAGAATTTCATAAGAACCTTTCTAACCAGGTTAGGGAAAAAGTGTCTTTTATGAGTGTTCCTTCAAGTCTTTATTACATATCAGCATATTGCATTACAGATATTGGAAGACAAAGAGAGAAGTTTCCGCTGGTATTGCAGATCTTAGTGATAGCTTTTCTTTACTAACATACTAATTTCAATAGAAATGGTAATGAACTACCATAGACTATTCATTGTGACAGCATCTACGAACATACCACCTCATTGTGAACAGGCAAAAGCCAAGGTTATTATCAAAGAAGAAAAAAAAGCATATTCTACAGTATATCTGGAAATGGAAAACACAGTAACACATTGCAAGTGATAAAACTACATACATTTTTAGTGAAACTGCTTTAAACGTTACAAGTAAATAATTTCCCAGTGAAAATATGAAGCAAAAAAAGACTTCGTTTCAAACTGAAATGCACAGAATCGTGCACAGAATATTCAACTTCCACTTGAAAAATCCAGCAAACCTTCACCCCAAAATTTTTCTGAACCTCATGGGAAACAAAAGCTTTTGGTATTTTGGCTATCATTTTCAAAAAGACTACTGAAGACATCCCCCCCCAGTATGGAAGCCCTCTCAGAGCTGAAGCCACCTCCTTCCTCTTTCATAGCTCTCAGACTTTTAAGTTGGAAATTGTATTTTCAGAAGTGGTAACATGGTAGCACAGGAGTTAAACAGATCAGTGAAAATAATTAAGCAAATTATACATTTTCTTGAGGAAAAAAGCTTAGCCTAATGGGAGTGCTCATCAGAGAGCTAATATTTAGATAGCAAAAGTTACGACTACACAGAAGAATAACGACTGAACGGTAAAGTAACAGCACAATAATTAGTTGTATTCTAGCAATTACTTTGGAATTCCCTAAGAGGTAGCATTGATTAAAGTTATTTTTGTAAGTGTATTAATAGTAAGTCTTGGGAAAAAAAAAAAAAAAAAAGTCTTGCCAGGTTTTTGTTGATGATTCAAGGGAATCAGAAAACTAGGGAAATCAAATTTCATTAAGAAATGAAACAAGATGGAAAATATACAGAAGGGGTAAGAGACAGCAAACAGAGCAAATGGAAGAACAGATTAAGGCAAATAGAATCCTCTATCATGTAGGCAGTACCAGAATATATTACATTATTTTTTCTCTCCTGAAGAATGAATGATAGCATATATGGGAAATGCCACTCTAGTAGCCCTGAAGCCACTTATCTATCC
Source organism: Anseranas semipalmata (assembly GCA_013399115.1). Taxonomy (NCBI): domain Eukaryota; kingdom Metazoa; phylum Chordata; class Aves; order Anseriformes; family Anseranatidae; genus Anseranas; species Anseranas semipalmata. Next base: position 160,747 of record VXAA01006140.1, on the reverse strand, counting down.
ATTGCAGAGGCAGCAGCACAGGTTTTAGTAGCACATACTTCTATGTCCTGTCTCACCTGGGCATCCCAGTCATCACTCAAAGGGAAGGAAGAGTTCAGGCTCTTTGCCTTATTATTGGTACTGACCCCCTAGCTACACAGACAGCTGGACCTTGGACTCCCTAGAAGATCTATATCTTCTCCAAGAGAAGAACAAATGTATACCAATCCCAGATAGTCTTTGAGCCTGCAGATGACAAAGCAGCAGAAACACATTATCCGTTCCACAGCAGGCAAAGATGTGTGCACTTAATATTTCTCACCTGAAAACTTTCAATTCAATGTCTGCTATTGATCCCAGGCTAATTTTGCTGAAACCCATAAAATTACACCAGGGATCCATTTGGTTTTTCAGATGTCTTATTTCCATGGTGAACGTGCTACTGTTTTCTCTGCCCTTTGAATATAGTTACTGCAGTTCTCCCTGACTTTAAATCTCATTCTTTAGCACAAAGTGGTCATTCAGCCTCTGATTTGTGTCTGGGCCTGTCCTGCCTTCCTCATTGGCACTCAAGTGCCACAGAAAGTCACAGGTCAGCACAAGGAAGGGTTTTTAATCTCCTGGTCACCACATTCATCAGATCCTTCTCTGCCTGCACACACCTGTGAGCAACACAAAGGGGGAGCAGCTTTGATGCCCACTCAGAAATCACAGAATCGGAATCATTTAGGTTGCTAAAGTCTGTCCAACCATCAACCTGACCTCCCGAGTCCCATTACTAAACCATGTCCCTTAATCCCTCTGCTGGGGGCAGACCTGAGCTGGCAACAGCCTCTGAGGTAGGAAGTCTGGCCATGAAAGGAAAAGAGAAACCAGAACAGAAAACCAGACTGGGACACGGAGCTTTGGGGAACTGGGAGTGGGGATGGGCAAAGTGGGTGGTCCTGTCCACCCAGGGTACTTCTTCCTCATCACAACTTGGGCAAAGCCAAATCTGGCCATGTTCATGCTCCTCCAACACAGGACTCATCTGCTGGAGAAGCAGACACCCTGCTCTTTGTCAGCACCATGGTTCTCCTCCACCTTGCTAAGGTTTGGAGGAGTCCTGCAGTGCTAATGGCGTGGTAGTATCACCTGCTCTGCTGCACCATGCAGGGGGATGTGTTTGTGATGGCAGATGGCTGCGGGTACAGAATGGTCACCAAGGCTTGAGGAGCTCACTGCTGCCCAGGTTCCCCCCTGACTCCCCACCTGGACAATCACTCTGATGCCACAAGCACACCCCAAGATGAAACAGCACAGACCGTCAGGGAGCTTGGCCTGAAAGACCCTGTCAGGAAGGCACAGTGTGAACACACACTTGTGGGATTTGGGACAGGACACTTTGCAGAGTCCTGTCACCTCCTTCTTCCTCCTCAACACCCCACGCTACCCAACACTGAAATGGGAGGACAAGGGCAGAAAGAACGGCACTGCTGAAGGCTCCTCTAATTGCACAATCCCTCCCTGCCAGCCCCCACAGACTTCCTCTGTGGAAGAGGTCTGCAGTAAATTGTGTCACTATTTTTTGCTTCCTAGAGATTTAAGATCAGATTTTCCTCTGATTTACATACCAGTCTAAAGCCATTAACCTCCAGAAAGCAATTCCTTCATCTGCCAGTGCAAGCAAGAGTAGAATTAGGTCATACGGACACAGATAGACTTTTTTGGGGGGAGGGATCAGCAAGGAATAGCAAGAATATTTTACCTAAAATTTAAGCAGCAGCTCTCTATACCCCTACTGCTCTTATTTAATCAAGCACTCACATCAGTGTCATAGAGCCCTGCAGTATAACCTGCAGCAATATGTAAGCTTTTGTTTGTCACATTTTCTGTCTAAATGTCCCTGCTAGCCAGAATGTTGTTTTCCTGTTTTCTCTTAAACCATGAGTGCTCATAGCTTTCAGGGTGTTTTGTTGTCTGTCTTTCCTCCCCACACACACACTTTTTTTTTTTTCCTTCTTTAAATGTCTTAGTGCCAGGACAACATTAACATCCATGCACTGCAGCCATGAACTGGCCTCTACCTCTCATTTTGTCTCTGCTTGCTGGCTATCTAAATCCACTTCTTCAGATGGTAATTATATTTTTAAAGCACAAATGCTAGCTGACACACTGCATGCTTCTAGACAAAGGTGGTGTTAGGAATCACGCACCCACTCCTCTTTTTTACTCCCCTCCTTCAGCGTACATTAAACCATCCAGCCCTGGTAACATTTGTTTTGCCTGAATCTCCAGTTCTGCTTATTTTTAAAAGGAAAACACATGCTTGTGTATTTTTCCTCAATCTGTGTTAAAAGCCCCTGGTCTTTACTTTCACTGGAAATGCCCACTGACAAAGAACAGTTTGCATGGTACTCTTGCTTGACATTCCTTTGCTGCAGAGCACAACACGCTTGGCTTACAGAGCTCCACTTTACATCAGTGCTTAGCTGTCAGACCACTCGATCTGTTAAGAGACCAACACATGCAGACAGAATCTAAAACACCACAAGATTTGATGTTGTTCTTGAAAGACTTTGAGATAAGATTCAAATCCCCACAAGTCCCACGCATTCAGCAAGTGAATAAATTCCTCTTTCCTTGCATGCCTCAGTTTCCCAACAGCTAGGAGAGCAAAGTAGCATAGTGGATGTAGCAGATATACAGCAAAAACCCTTCTCCTACCCGTCCTTACACCAGCTGAAGATAGTCTGGCTCCAATACATAGCTTTTAAAACTCTACTATGGCCATCTTACTGCTTAGAAGTTATCCAAAGTAAAGGACAATCCTTAGCCATCTAGCTTGCTTGCCAGCCTGCCATATTGACCAGTTTAGATGATAGACAGCCTCTTCTAGTAGTAGTCAAATAACTTCATCTTTGAAGAAGAAACTATCAGGCTACTAGAGGTGCAGAAGCCCAAGACAAATAGGCACTGCACACTTAGCATACACAGCAACTCCGAATTGCTGCAGCTACACAGATCAATTACAGGTACATAGTAGACTTGCCTCATACAATTTTAAGACTGCTAGCATAGGCTGGCATGGAAACACTCTAAAAACAAATAAATGAAGGCCCAGAAGAATCAACCTATTGAATTCAACTGAAAGGGTTCAATCCCATTTAACTCTCTATCATTTATTTAGCTACCTCAACAACTATACTAAGAACAAGATTTTGAAACCAAATAGCATTGTCAATACTTCCTCTAACCTACAACAGCTAACAAAAATGCTACCTCTGTGTGTGTGTTTTTTTTTTTTTTTTTTCACCCTCCTCATCTCCTCTTACTTGATTTTTTTTTTTTTTCCTCCCTTCTTTAATGCTCAGCTTTTTATCCTGGCTGGTTGTAGCTAATGAGACCCACCTGACCTGGCAGCTTGTGTGAGTCAGCAAAATGACTTTCCACCTTCTGACAAGGTTCAAGAGCTACAAATGTGTTATAAGGATAGGAATACTTCACTTCCCAGGTGCTCTGGGGATTAATTAGCATTTGGAAATCATGTTTGGAGATACTCATGTGCACAGTGCTAGAGAAGTGGCTGTTATTGTTCTTGTGACCCATAATCCTGGATTAGTTAAAGCAACTAGTCAAGCAATCAACAGAATTTGTCAATGATGAGGTAATGAGTTACAGCCAGTGACATTTCTAGGACAGAAAGAGTGAATTTTCTAAACAATCAGTATGTGCTGCATAGAGTGAATAATTTGTAATGAATAATGTATGCAGTTAATTTAGCCTCTTTGCCAGCTTGCAGAAAGTCCACAAAAAGAAAGAGAATTTCCCAACCTTATTTCAGGAATTTAAAAAGGAAAAATATGTTTTACTCTATGGACTCATCCTGAGCACTTCTCCATTTCTGCTTAAGATGTACTGACACACTGGGAGACAGAGGTAGATAAAAGGGAAGACATCTTTGTCTATCTGGAATGGAAGCTGGGGGAAGATATGACCATAAAATCCTCCACCCCCACAGTATGTTCAACCTGTCATGTTCAAAAAATGGTAAAATATTCGCCCAGTGGGGTTTGTATATTGTATACATACATGTACCTAGATCATTATGGGATTTCAGCTGCCAGTAGCAGAACTTCTACTTCCTCAGTGAAGCCATGCATGAAAATAAAGTCACTTTCCTATGGATATTTCAGAAGAACATATTTAAATCATTTCTCAGTTGACCCTGTGTTTGGTTGGTTATTTCCCAAGTTGGGTTTTGGACTTCAGCTGGGATTGAAACAGACACAACCAGACATATGGCATACCAGGTTCCTCTACGAGCACTGGAGAATATTTTGCAGAACTGGCGTATGGTGGCTTCTCTTTCTGCTAATCCTGAATGTCAAAGACCTCACCTGTTTGTGATGATCTCCCCATACTATAGAAAAGCTTGTGTTTTAAATCAAGTAGTTAAGAAAACTGTTCTCACTTGCAAAAATACAGCAGAAAGAGAGGTGTGAGATCAAAGGTCCCCATATTTTCCTTGATTTTTAAAGACTTCAAACTCTGGCACACCAGTACTGGGTTGAGAAGACCTTGCACACAAGTTTGGGGAGGGTTTCAGGTAACCTAGTGGTCAAAATGGGAGTTGAATCGGTGAAAATAAATCTTGCTTTGTCATTTGTAGGTAGAGTAGATTTGACTTCCAACATTAAAATACACAGAATATGAATGTTAAGCAATAAAGTGGATGTTGTGCTGGATCTTGCTGTCTGTACAGGTTCAGCTTGCAGGGCCCTGCACATTTTGTTTTCAGCAGCCTGAGGACATCTGCCCCTGTGAGCTGGACTCAGATTTCCCTCTAATGCCCTTTAGAAGTGTCATTTTTGGAAAGTGTTTATTTAGAGGAAAACCATAGAAGGGTGCACATGTAAACACCGCAAGGCTAGATCCCTTAAATGCTTTCAAAGAAAATTAAGGTCATTGCTTAAAGATGAGAAGAAATTGGCATAGAGGGGAGAAAAAAAGGTATTAAATATGTAGTCTGCAAAAGATGGATTTTGGAGGTGACCAGGAAAAGGAAGGAGAACAATGGAAAATGAAAGGTGTATATTTGTGAATCAAATTAATTTATGAATGTGTAGAGCATGCTAACCTGATGTGGAGATGAATGTATATCCGTCTGTAAAACTACAGCCAGCTCATCACTTCATCCTAACGTGCTGTATATTGAGAGCTGATTCACAAGGAGTCCACTGTTTGTGTGGGCTCTCACTGACAAGTACAAATTGTCAGCACATGAAAAAGAAACAGTTTAAGCATGATTTTAAACACAGTGATCATTGCTCCTTTCGTACACCTGGCACAGTTACCCAAAAGGATCTCAGCCAGCTTGTCTGCACCTTAGATAGCACTGCAATAAAACTTGGGAGTTCAAAACTAATATAAAGCTGGGATGATACAGACTAAAGGAAAGCTGTGGTTTATGTGCAAAGGGAACACATTTCAGGGCAGAGGGAGGAAGGTAATATTAACACTCACACCAGCTGCAATTTCCTTACGGTGTTCATCACATTGCCTTTGTAAAACACACATCTATCCCCTTTCAATAAACTCAAGTTTTCTGCCATTACACATCAAAGCCAAATTAGAAACTGGGGCTCCATGGAAATGTTTTTTGAGAAGTTTGCAGGTGGGATTGCATCTTTCTGTAGTGAGATGTCAGTGGGAATNCCTTCTTCTTCTTCTTTGTGTGCACTCCAGTAATTTCATTAGTTTCTATTTTACTAAATGATCCCAGGTGGCAATGTATCAGCCAAAATGCAAAAATAGCTGTCATCTATAGCAATACAGGGTCAGATTTTTTCCCTTCTGAGTGACTCTGCACTGTCACTGTGCAGAATTTTCCTGGTTAAGCATATAGAAATGCATAATTTATGCAAGTTAATTCTGGAAACTGGGGACAGAGCTACAAGCACAGGAGATGCAGGGAACAGCTGCATTTTGAGTCTTCACTCTGTAGGCCTCTACTTGCAGTAACTGTACTGGGGCAGGAATCAAAAAGGGAGAGGAAGATTTAATTTTTAAGTTATTCCCTTCATCAGCTTGCTAGGGTAAATTAGAAGAGCCTTAGGGTTGTTAAACTCACATTTCTGTAGGAAAGCCCATTGTTCACGGATGATGGTTCAAGAAAATGTATATAAAAAGGCCATTATGACTTTAAGCAGCAAATTATACCTGCAGTGGACAACATTTGTCAGCATTAAAAAGCCACCAGTCTCTCAGCTTCCTTTTCTTGGAAACTGCCATGGGAATGAGAAGGAAGGGCTGGGCTGGGAGGACAGGGAAGAACAGCTGGGTGCTGCTTTTTGGCTGAAATCCTACTGAACATCCACCGAGGCCACAAGCAGGCTGCACATGAGCATGCTCCCCAGTTTTTGTGGTTCCTGCTCCCCTCCAGCAGGCAGGCTTCTTTCCCAAGGTCACCAAGGTCTGAGGCTGGCACAGGTTTCATCCCCTTGGGGCCAGGGTGCAGTCAGACACTCTCGGGAGATGCTCAGGCACATCTTGCATCCAGAAGTAACCCTGACCTCTCTCAACATCTGAACCATGTAGCAGTTTGTACTCCTTGTGCCATGATGACTCTCAGAAAGAGAGTGGGTGAAAGTACAAAAAAAGCCCATCCCATTCTCACTCCTTTTCCACATGGGTGTAGTCAGCAAGGTCTGCGGAGAAGAGGGAGGGCCAGCTCTGGTAATCCACCTTCTGGAGGGCTGCAGTCCTTGATGCACTCATATTCTGTGTTTTCAGAAAGACTTTACAATACCTTTCTGACTGATTGCAAGAAGTCCTATGCTATCCTCAAATGCTAGCTCTCTTCTCCACTCAGGGACTGTCAAAGTGCCTTCATTTTACTTATTTCTGCACTTTGATTCTTCCAGATACACCTCATCTGATAATTATGAAGGTGCTTTTATTTCTTGTTAGCAGTCAGCAGCTCTCACTGTGCTGCTGTTAAATCTTCCCTTTCATGTACCTGTAAGCCCAGAAAGTTCTGTGCTTGTATCCAGTACTTGTTGTCCACATTCCTTTTTCTAAGGAAAATACCTGTAACCACAGTTTTTACTGAAGAATCACAAAGCTAGAATTACTTACTGTCCGGTTGCACTGGCAATCAATTGCTCATTACCATCAGCCGTCAGTTACTCATTAAAATCACTGCATGTGGCATGGATATGAGGACATTCAACATCCTAGGTTGTCCTTCATTCTGAGTGGAGAGCAGCTGAGGACCACAGTGTTGTCAAGACTTCTTTCTAAGAAGTCCTGGCTTCACAGACAGCATAGAAGATGCAATAGGCCACAGATACTCCCTTATTGTTATTTGCATTATTTTCTCTTCAGAGTTGACAAAGGTAGAGATACCTTATCCTCAGCCTTCCAGTCCACTACCTTAAAAGAAAAAGTTTCCACTGACTTTGGATAGTATTATGTGTCCTGAAAAATCAGGTTGTCTTTTTCACGACTGCCCAGGTAATAATGAGCACTTCTTCACTGATGATGAGGACACTAGGAGGACAGAAAGTCCCAGATTATTCTAACATATGCTACATCTTAGAATGCCAGCATACATTTTCTCCATCCTCCCATCTTCTCCCATGGTCCAGTAAGCCCTGCAATACTCAAGACCACAGCCCATTTGGTTGGCATATTCACTGGCTTTACACTGAACAAACATTTATCTGTTGGTTTGGTTCAGACAGCCCTCAGTCTAAACCCTCAGCAATGCTGGATTCATAGTAAAATACCTTAAAATGTTTTATGTCACTCAGCAGCCCTGTTTCTTTAGCTGTGAAGTTATACTGGGAGAGGAGAGTGCTGCACGTATCTTTGGCTCTGTAACTGAGAGGCTTTTTCTGTATCTCTGGGAGATCTGAAGTCCTCTCAGGATCTCTGGCTTCAGCTCCCCTTCAGAGGGTCTCCCTTATTCCTCAGACTTTCACAGCTACATTTTTCCCAGTTCTGTATTACCTTGGGAAATGGCAGGAGAGCTCTTCTATTGTGCAAGAATTAGCGGGGTGATAGTGCAGTTTTAATTAGTGGAGGGTACTTACATATACAGTCTCTATACTCCGGAGGAGCAGTCAGAATCACAAAGCAGTCCCTGTAGCAGAGTTTACATTTTTCTATTGAACAGAAGTGAATCTTTTCCTCAGAAATAGGCTGTTTTCTCAACCGAGCACAGATATACATTGATGAGTTACAAGCTATTAGGAATTAAGAGAGGTACCTAGCCCTACATCACAGTTTTTCTTCACAGAGCATTTTTAACCGCTTCTTTTCAATCAAGTCTGTCAAAATGCAGAGCCCACAGTAAAAGCAAAGCGAGCATGTGGGGCTTCTTTACTACATTGTCATTGAACAGAAAGATCAATTTCTGTTTTGGCAGCCAGTTTAGCTCTCAGTGAAGCCAGTGGAGAAATCTCATTGCTTTCAGCATGGATTGGATCAGGCCTAAGGTGAGCTCTCTACACCTCATTATGAAGTTCATTTAAGCAACAGGCCTGGAGTAGTTTTTATGGCTTTTTCACTGACTTTAAACCACCAATAAGAGCTAGGACACCAAAATTCTGCATTTTGATTTCTTGATAAATTATCTGACTATTCTCAGAATATTATTCACAAATAGGGCAATACATCTCTTCCAGGGCTATAGGGAGCTTGACTGTAAGGAATCATCTGTTCTGCATTGTGCTTATTGCCACTGAATTTTTTAGCTCACTTGGGACAGACCCATACTTTTCTTCTTACATTTATGATTGAAAATGTCTATGAGCCCAGATCCTTGCCCTAAATAAAAATGTTAGAGATGCTCTACCTGTTACGTTTCTTCACACTGTTCCATTTAATCACCATCACCTTAGCCTTGAGTGACTGTTAATTTCCAAAGTGGGATCATCCACTCCTTAAGTTTGGGTACTTCATTGATGCAGCCCAGAGTGTCAACATTTCTATCCAGAATAGTGTAAATCAGAGGCCTTGAGAAAGGCAGAAGGCACGAGACAGACAGGTGACAGATTTTGATAAGGCTAAGATGTGTGAGGACACAATAAAAAGGTCAGAATTGTCTTCCTTAGAGCAGAAACAAGGAGGATATGCAACTAGGGTATATAAAATCATGTTGAATAGAGAAGATCAAGAAAAAAGTACTTGATTGCTAACAAGGGACAAAAAGCCAGCAAATTATTATTTTCAAAGAAGAAAGCTTTATATAACATATCATTAACTTGTAGAACTCATTGCCACAGACATATCAAACTTCTGTGACTCACAATAGCAATATCCAGCTCCAGTAGGTAAGATTTAGTTGCAAACAGGAGATGTAATTCATCTTCACCTCTTGTTGGCTTGGCGGTGAAAGGAAGGAGAAGATGAAGGGAAGTGAAGTACACTGTCCCACAGCTTGGATGTTGGTGACAAGATGTTATCCTCTGTCCTAAACTGAGAAGGAGGAGCTGACTGTTATTCCACTTCTACCTTGAAGCCGAGACTTAGTATCTTAAAATACAGAGACAAACAATTTCAAGGAAGATTTCAAACCTCCGTTTTCCAGCCTGAAGAGTCAGTTTTGACAGTGCTCATGGAGGGAAGCATACAGAGAGGCTCAGATTAGGACAGTCTGTCAGTACATAGCATGTTTTAACAAATATGCACACTGCAAGACAAAATGCAGCTGGTAATAACTGCACGTGGAGGAAAAACTGAATCCTTGACTGTGTAGATGAAATAACTGGATGAGAGTGTAGATTCCTGGGACCAGTGCTCACAACAAACCTCACATGAGGTCCTAGGCTGGTAGTCAGTGGTAATGTGTTTGTATTTACTGGATACAGGCATAATTTTCAGAGGAGCTAAGAGTTTGAACTTCAGATGGATATGCCAGTGGACATGGGACATTTCTTAAAAATACAGTGGTAACTTTTATTTCAAGACATCACCCACCTCAGCTTATGGCTGGAGATACTAGATTCTGCACTGAATTTTTATAATCAGTGGTCAACAGAGACTCTGCTTGCTTCCTCATTTTAGGTCCCATTGACTGTGAAAGATAACATTAACATCTCACTGTACCAAAATGATATTCATCCTTAATGCTTTCCAGAGAGTAGTTGTCAACTTCTATGGACTCATGAGTAGCTCAGCAATTTTCACCCCTGGTAATTAATTCAAAAGGATCAAGAGTTGTTTAAGAGCCATTAGGACTATTAGCTCCAATCCTGTTTTTTCACTAGGGAAAGGCCTCCAGAGAAAATTCAATGACACTTCCTACTTTTTGACAGTAATCGTGATTTCCATATTTAAAAAATGAATCATTGTCACTCTCAGTAGTCCAAGGCTGGAAATCCACACAAAAGGAGAGAGGTACTTGGGATGCCATGGATGTTTCAGTCTGCAGGGTTTCTGAAGGACTGTCTTCAAAGTGAAAAGCACTGCCCAGATCTGCGGACAGCTGAACTGCCTGAGACAGGCAGGTAAATCCAGTTCAGCACCTGCTGATTTCTCAGCCCCAATCCACAGCCAGCACCTTGCCTCCCTCCCTCCAGTCACACTGGGTCCCAGAGTTTGGAGTCATGCAAACCTCTTTGGGGAGCAGGGAGGATACAGCCACTGGTGCTTCCCCAGCAGCCAGTGCAAATCCATACATTTGGCTCAGATGCCGTGTGAGCATGGGGGGTAAAACCAGAATGATGCCAGAGCTGGCTTTCCAGCGCTCAGAGCTGGCAGACAGCCCTGCCCCGATGCTTGGACTTCTGCCTCCCGCAGACACCTTCACAAACGACACAGAGCCCTCGGTGGGGCCCTGTGTTCAATTAGGCTGCAACAGGTCTGCCCTCCTATAATTTTCTTTCCCCCATACAATGGAGAGAGAAAGAGATTGTGCGTCTGGCCAATAATTTTCATCATTTTCCCTCTCCTTCTTGTACAAAGCAAACAAACAAGTTATTGCAGAATTCGCACTGAAAATTGATTAGTACCTCCTTCAGAGGCTGTTGGCAAAAAAAGAGAGGAGTCTACTGAAGGATAAGGGAAAGGCAGAATTGAGTCAAGGAGGCTTGCAGGCAGGTAATTGCAAATAAAAAATACTATATGGTATTCAAAATCCCAGAAGGGAAAGAGGAAGAGGCTATATACACCTTAGCTCATAAACTACCATATACCAGTCCCACCCACATGACTACAAAGAGAAACTTCACCAGCTTAAGTCTTCAGCCATGTCACCACCTTTCCAATCACATCTTCTTGAAGCACAGTTTGGAGGAAATGCACCTTATCACAAGAAATATAATTGCCAGTCCCTTACCACAGATGACTGTGAAGGCAGAACAGCTTAGCTTCCATTTGTGCATGCATTTTTGAACCTTATTTGAGATACTGCAAACCATAAATAAATTTATAATTTTTAAATATCATTCTCAGCTTTAGCTTTACACTGCTTTACAGGTTCACGATATAGAATAATGCAAGTTTATGTGTTTGTTATATTTTAAATGGGCACACAGTACATATAAAAGCCACGTAATTATCAGTAGAGCAAGTTATTCTTCAACATTTGAAAAGGAGAAATTAGTTTGATGCATTCAGAACAACATGATTTGTAAGAATTTATGGTAAGGACGGACCTTTCGTCTTTTCATGTTCAAAAACATTGTTTTGTTTTTAGTCAAAGCCAGATATATATTATTTTTTCACATTAATAAATTACAAAGGTGCACTGTACTATAAAATATCCATTAGTTAGAAGTAAGCATGTGAACATCTAGCAAATTAAGCATTGAATCACTGGTAATATCATTGGCCAGAAATTTTCAGTGAAATATATTTTGACACGAAATGTCAACAGATTAAATTATAAAACCTTTTGAGGAAAACTATTGGTTTAAATATTTTTGGCTTGAAATGAAAAAAAAATCCACTTCAGATTGACTTTGCCTTAAAATGTAATTGTAGTAGGAAAAAAAAAAAAAAAGAATCTAATTGGTAAAACAGTCAGTTGGCTTTAACTTCATACTTTTTCTTTTTGAACAAAATGGATTTTGAGGAAATGTTGCAAACTGGACTCAAGAAACTGATGAAATACAGAAGGCATTGACTTTAGGTTATTAAAGAAGAGATAATGAAATCCTGTTCCCAATGAAGTGATTTTTAATGGGAATTTAATGGGACCTGAGGGAGCACACCCAAATGCTAACTTTAGCCTTGGGAGATAGATTAGACTTCCTAAGTTTCCTCTTCAGTTGGTTGGGAATGATAAGACCCTGCACTCAATCATCCCCTACAAGAGCTTAACTGTAGCTTTTCTCCCGCCATTAACTCTAACATGTCTAGGAAGGCTGCCCTCTGTCAGCCAGTATCAGCCCCATTTTACTCTTCTCTCACTGGGCCAGTTATGGATGAGCATGTGCCTGCTGATTTGATCTGTGATGCTCTAGTTACAGCTACAAATAAAGACCACTCATAGAATTAAAACTGGGATTCCAGCAGATTTCAATCATCTTAGCTTGTCCACATGTCATCCCTGACTACTTGCTTGAACAGAGAAAGCTGACCCTGTCTGAGAACTCATGCTTTATTGTGATTGTTAGCCCCAAAAATGCCTTTTGCAAGTGTAGCTGAACCTGGCAGTAAGAGCGGAAAAGACCGATGGGAGCATCTACTGGTGGACAACAAGTTAACCATGATCCAGCAGTGTGCCCTTGTGGCCAAGAAGGCCAACGGGATCCTAGCCGGCATCAGGAGGAGTATGGACAGCAGGTTGAGAGAGGTGATCCTCCTCCTCTACTCAGCTCTGGTGAGGCCACACCTGGAATACTGTGTGCAGTTCTGGACCCCCCAGCACAAGAGGGACGTGGAACTTCTAGAGATGGTCCAGCATAGAGCCACGAAGATGATTTAGGGATTGGAGTGTCTGTCTTATGAGGAAAGACTAAGTGAGCTGGCCTGTTTAGCCTAGAGAAGAGGAGATTGAGAGGGGATCTTACCAACCGCTACAAATACCTGAGGGGACAATGTAAAGGGGATGGGGCCAAACTCTTCTCAGTGGTGGCCACTGATAGGACAAGGGGTAATGGGTATAAATTGACGCACAAGGGGTTTCATTGCCATATGAGGAAGCACTTCTTTACTGTGAGGGTGACAGAGCACTGGGACAGGCTGCCCAGAGAGGCTGTGGAGTCTCCTTCTTTGGAGATATTCAAAACCTGCCTGGATGCGATCCTGTGCAACATGCTGTAGGTGATCCTGCTTGGCAGGGGGTTTGGACTGGATGATCTCCAGAGGTCCCTTCCAACCTCAGCCATTCTGTGATTCTGTGATTAGATCAACACAGCTGGTGCTGTGGTTCCTCACATCTCCCATATATTTGGTTCAGGGATATTTTTTCAGACTAGATATGATCTGGCTGCATGCTCTGTGTCTTACTAACCCAAAAGAGGAAATATGTTGATACTTGGGAGTAAAATCTGTCGTATTCCATAGAAAAAGGTTTTGAAGGGACCTTGAGTCAGAGTATAATTTCTTTCAAATGTACACTTCCTCCTAAGAGAAGGGTGTCATGGGAAATTGTTCAGCTATGTCTGTGCAACCCTTCTTAAGTAAGGGGCAGGCCAGATGTAATACATTGCTTAGCATTTCTTGCACTGAAGAAGCTGTGTGGCTGTTGGCATGAAAATTCACACCTGCTTTTAAAAATTAATAAATAACTAGTCTGCCAGGGAGTGCAGGCAGGAAGTCGAAATTAAGTGTTTCTAAACCACATTGTGACAGGCACAGACACTGTCACAATTTTGCTTCAAAAAAGACACAGTAACTGCATTTCCTTCCTTTCCTGTCTTCACAGTTCAGCTACTTTCCATGCACAGCAAGCTCTAGCACATGGTCAGCTATGATAATAAGATGTCATGTAACTTTCAAACCTTTATAAAGCTTTCAAGCCAATTCCAACCTCTATGGGAAAGCTCAGTCCTTTTCACTTGCATAAACATGGAATTAAAGTGTGAACATAACCAAAATTATATATACAGAAATCTTTTGTATCTCTGCTTGGAAGCTTGAAGCTTTAGTGATGGGACTCAGTAGGTCAGGCTGATGGTTGGACTCAATGATCTTGAAGGTCTTTTCCAACCTAAATGATTCTATGATTTGAATAAAATTGAAGAAGACAGCCTTTCCGACAGTGGCGTTCTTATCTGAAGGGTAGATAAACCAGAATTTCTCCTTCAGCAAATGTACATCCTTGAGACAACAAAGCATAATCAAGAAAGGTCTGTGGCAGTGAGGCGGGCTGCCCCTAATGTCTTCCTAGGCCCTTTCTGGACCTCCTTCCAGGACCAATGAATCCCAAGGGCAACCACCCCTGACTGCTGCTCCCGCAGCCAGAATGTGCCGGTGGTGCGGCCATGCTGCCAGTAGCAGCCTGGCACAAGCTGCCTGGCTATGAAGCTCAAGAGGGAGGGGTGCTCAGCAGGAAATGTGCAAGGGTGCAAATTCATGGTGTGAGGCATCAGCCCTGATGTTGGTAGACTCGGACCACCATGTGGAGGAAGTGAGACCAACTGAAGGAGTCCCTGAAGATGCACCACAGGGACTCGAAACACTCAGGGCTTGTCCCCTGGTGTAGCCAGGCTCCCCAGCATGGCTGGATGGAAAGGGCAGTGACCTGAGCCCCCAAGGGGACGTTAGCATCATTCTCATCAGGCAGGTGGCCAAGCCACCCCAAAACCACTGCTTTAGCCCCTAGTGGAAGACATTTCAGAAACAGGCATAAGAAATAAAAGGGCAGCACCTCCAACTCCTACCACCAGAAGACTATTCCTAATCTGTTCCTTACAATCCAGATGTTAGCATCTTAAAAAGTGTGATTGCTAGCTGTCGTAAGTCTGAAGAGCCTTGTTACTAGACAGAAATCCTGCCCTTCTCCAATCTCTTTGAGTGTCTGACCTCCCTGGCACCTCGCAGCAGAGAGTTTCATGGTTTTATTATCTCCTGAGTGAAAAGGGTTTTATTTGATCAGTCTGGAAATTGCTGCTTTTCAATTGAGTGTTTTTAGCCACCAATGCTACAATAGACAGGATTTAATATATCTTTATCATACTCACCTTCATTGGTTTCCTTTCTAAGATGAGCAGTCCTAGTACAACCTTTTTCATATGAGAGGTTTTCCAGGCCCCCAGTCATTTTCATTGTCCTTCTGTGAATCTCACCTATTTTTCTTTAAGATAGAGTAGCTATTACTGTTCATACATTTGAGGTAAGGATGCATTATTTTTCTTATCATTCTCTTTTTACTCCTCAGTCATCACGTAACACTTGTTTGTTTTTCTGGGCCTCAGTGGCATAGCAGAAAGGCTTAAGTGAGCAGCATATGGGGTACAAGCTCCCATCCCTAACTTTCTGTGGCTGATTTAAAACCCTGTAAACTTTATAGATTTAAAAAAGAGCATCTAAATTATCACAGCATTGAAAAGCTCCCATTTGATACCAATGATTGGACCAAATCTTTTAGCATTTTCTAACTGCACTTTGGTATTTCGGGTATATTTCTGCAGCCCATCACTGTTGAGGTGTGTAAAACATTTCCAGGTGTGGAACAGGCCAAATGGGAAACATATGGAAGAAAAGGAATGTTTGCTAATGCAAAGGATGCAGTATAAAGAAATGGTAGCTTCCCATGACATAGATATGTTCACACAACAGTGGTGTAGCCAGGTACATCTGTGTATACTTTAGAGAACAAACTGAGCTGTCCCCACTGAACAAGCCACACTTATTAATAAATAAACAAATAAATAAAGTGCTTAAAAAGCCAAAAGATTCACTATATGCACTGCCCCAGTCCTACCTGTTGTTTCCAAAATGATGGTAGTCACTGTACTATGTTTGCCCCAGGCTCTTTTGTATCCCTTGGAACAAGAGCCAAGGCATACAGATGTAGGTTGCTCAAGAAAGCTAGCAGGTGACTGAATTTAGTATCCTGCCCATGACCACAGAAATGAAGTCCAAGCCCACAGCTTTGTATCTGGGACACTAACTTCTCTCATGTGGCACTCGCATCTTTTATATGAAGACATGAATGAAACAAATGTGTTGCCACCACAATCTAACTTATCTGGGAGATTATGAGACAAAAGGAAAAATGTAGGTTGGATATTTTTGTATAACTGCAAACAGTACCCATATGGAAGGAATAATGAGGGTTTTTCCCAGAAACTCATCTCCTCCAGAACTAGTTTGACTCTCAGCTAGCTGATAAATGAGAACAAAATTATTTATAGCTCAGTCATAAATGAGGTTGAAATTCATATCTGCTACCAGTTTATAAGCCAAGTACTAACAGTGTCCCCATGTTCCACAAGCTAAACAATCTGTTTTTGTTTCAAAGTACTTGTATTCCTGGGATAACAACCAGATCATCAATGGGACATTAGGTAGCATTTTCCTTCGAGCCAAGAGCAAAGCTGCATGAAGAAATGAAGGGAGACTTAAGCTAAATATCTCCGCTGTCAGCGCATTAGGGGAAGGGCCAGGCTTTACAGCTGCCAAAAGGAGGCCAGCACTTTACAGATGACAATATCTGGTGGAAACACAGAGAGATAGCTGGAGTGGTGAAAGGAGAGTGTACAGGCATCTGCTTAATTCTTTGTTTGTGGACTGGTCCTGATAACTGTCTTCTGCCCTTTCAGCTCAAGCTGTAGGGGAAGGGAAGGGGGCTGTCAAACGTCTATTCGGCCATTCCCTGTCTTGACTCCCTTCTTTTTCCCCTTCATTTTCTTTCCTCAGACAGCTGTGAGGATTTCTATCAGCACATGATAATCTCTTGGCAGCTGGTAATGAGCTGTGCTGGAACCAGACAATGCCAACAAGATGAGAAGAAGAAAAATAGGAAGATCTATGCATGCTCAGTACAGTAAAATGGTGCTCTGCACCCCCACAAAACTACATATCATACGCCCACATTGAGGAAGCTCACCAGAAGTGGAGGCTAGGGAGGGGGGCTCAAAGGTCCGAAAGGCACAGTGTTGATCAGTTGGGAGCAAAAATGGACTATCAATGTTGTACAGAGATCAGGAAGTCACTTGCATCATCTTTTCCATACCCCTGTCAGTACTTAAGGGCACCAAGCACATTATTCCAGTGCTTGGTATCCCTGCTGAAAGGAACTCCACCACATCCTCCTTTGGACTGCCTTGTAGAGCAAATACAGTGGCCTAAACATCCTAGCACTGAGCCATACACAGTCCTTGCCTGGTTGTGCAGGGAGAGAGAGGTGTAACAAAACTCTGAAAAGGAGCCAGTCCAGGAAAACTGGTCTCTTGCCATCACTGCTGTTAATTCTGGGATTCAGTCAGTGCCCTGAAGAAAGGCGAGGAAGAGATTTTTGGAGCTACTTTTGCTTCCTCACCCCTTCACTCTTTACTATTTTTATTGTGTCCAGGTAGTCTTGCAGAGACAAAACTGGAACTTGCATCTGCCACCGGCATGTAACAGTGTATGTACACCACCTCTGAAAGGTGGGCTTCAGGAGACTGGAGGCTGTGCTCACCTTCACCTTTTCGCTTGCAGGCCCAGGTTGAGTTCAGACACTACAAGTCCCACCAGCTCTTGCAGCAGGAGATATCATGAAGGTAAACAGATGTCCTAGCTTTTCTGGGACAGCACCAGGGTTTAAGTCCCCTGTCCACATGTCACAAAGAAGTTCTCTGACATGTTATTTTGTCCCAGAGTTTAGAAACAGTATTACAGAATATATAATAGCTCTGTGTACATTGCACTGGGGAGGTGGCGTTTCTCAGTCTTCCCCACTGAAGCCACAGCCTCCCTGAGGAACCTGCTGTACAAATGCAAGAGACTAGGAGATAGGGGCCATGGATTTGAGATCTGAATATGTCTGTCATGTAACTTGATGTGGGAAGAAGAAAGAAACAACCTGCTTTTTTTTTTCTACCTCATCATTCCTCATATTGTTGTTCCTTCAGGAGGGATTGGGAATCAAAAGTATCTTATCTGCTCCAAAATAGGTCTGCAATATTTCCACAAGGGCATTTGAAGAGAGGTGCAAGACATCGTGTCAGCATTTCTCCATGCCTGGTATGAAGTTCAGGGTCCGTTCACCCATGGAGAAGTGCATCCTTGGGATCTCCAAAATGCGCCTTAAAATGATAGTCCACATTCTTTCACTGCCTCTGTACTCACAGGTATATTGACTGGACCACCCCCCAGCCAGCTCTGTTTTTATTTCACCTTCCCTTTCTGTCCTATTAAACTGCCTTTATCTCAATCCATGAGTTTTAGCTTTTTTTTTTCCTGATTGTCTCCCCCATTTCCACTGGGGAGGGTGGGGTGGGGTGGGGTGGGTGAATGGCTGTGTTGTGCTTAGCTGCCTGCTAGGCTAAACCACAACAGCACAGCACTGCAGAACTGCCAGTCTAGCCCTAAGAATCCAGAAGACCTGAGCCAATGTGACAGGGCCAGATGGATCTGACATTCAAGTATCCCATGCTCACATTTCCAGGAGCATAAACTCACACCAAAAGCCAAACTTTCATAGCCCAGAACAGTATTTCAACAGATTCCTACCCACTGTCTGAGCATATTTCAGGATCCTCTCACAACCTGTTTTTACTTATTACAGCACAACTTATAACATCACTGCAGTGTACTTGTGAGGGTCTCCTCAAAACTCCATCCTTTTGTTTGCCAGATGCTCAGCTACACAATATTCAGACTTTAAATGATTTTCTGCTCCCACTTTCGGCTCACCGGTAGTTCTTTGTTGTGATCCATGCCTGAAAGTCAGGTGCAGCAAAGACAGGCACTATTGCTAACTCAGAGAGTCTGACACGTTTTTTTATTTCCTCCCAGCCCTCCATAGCCTTTGCCATTTACCTTACTTCACTCCTACATGTTATTACCCAAATTGAACTGCTTTAGGTTCAATCATAAAGTACCACCTGTCTGATGGTTTTCAGCACAGGGTTGTCTCTGGGTACAAGTTCTGTTGGCTTTTCATGTTGTAAAATAATTGTGCACAATGATATTAGGGCCCAGAGGGCCATGATGGATAACTAGTTGTTAGTTCAAGTTTTCCCAGCTAATTTAGTTCCTCCAGCAACATAAAGAAAAATGCTTTGAAAGAATGTACTACAAACAACCAGTGTCCCCTGTTGGCTTTCTTCAGTGCTGCAGAGATATTTATTACCTTTTCCTAGAACAAAATATGGTGTTAAGTATAAAAGCAATGGTTCAAAAGACCATAAAATGTATTGGGGCATACTGTGGATTCAACTGATTTCAAAGCTTAGATTTAGGGAAAGTTTATAGCCAGGGAC
This sequence comes from Anseranas semipalmata, assembly GCA_013399115.1. Taxonomy (NCBI): domain Eukaryota; kingdom Metazoa; phylum Chordata; class Aves; order Anseriformes; family Anseranatidae; genus Anseranas; species Anseranas semipalmata. The sequence continues at coordinate 141,419 of VXAA01006140.1, read as the reverse complement.
TTTATTTTTCCAAAAGCTTGGCTTAGTTATTTAATATTGATCTTAATATTAGGATAAAATACATTTCTATTGATTTCTGTGAGGAAAAATTAATCACTGTAGGAATTTCAGGCTCTATATATTAGGTGGGTGAAGACACACTCAGCTCTTTCAGGTCTTCACACACAGCACTTATGAAGTATCATGGGAGAGTAGGGGATGGGAGGGTGGAGCAAAACCACTGACCTCCCATAATTCCATGTCTTAAGACGAAGCAAAGTGACCCAGGACCATTCTGGTGTGGCTTTTGTTAACAAAATGTGGTTGATTGCTCTCCTTCACAGCAGAACAGAGAATAATAACCTTTACATATCTTTGCATCAGTCAACTTACCAATCTATTTTTAGCAAATACAAAATTCTGCCTTAAAATATGTACTGTTACAAGCTTAAAAATAGTCCTATAAAAGAGGTGCATTTAATTAAGTTCCTCTGAACTAGGCTGTAATACTCTGTGTACTCAAGTTTTTACTTAATATAAATCAGTATGCCAAGTTTCTTCATTTCCATTTTTTGTAACACTTTCCACAGCATGCCAATTACATCTGGATTCTTACTAGGTAACACCTAACTATGGAAATTATTCTCATTTCATTGATTGCAAATGCCACTCAACATGAGTTAAAATTCATTTTTCTTTCTGGACCAAAACAAATGTTAAATGAATTAAACAGACAGTACAATTCAGCAGTGTTAGTCTAAGCTTAGTTAGGAGGATATTCTGACTTTGAAAGCCAAATACATAGATGTAGAGTTGAGTTTACTTTAAAAACACTGAAGCATTCAAGGGGTGGAAATGCCCAGATTATGCGTTGCAGAAGGTTCATCCCTACTATGCATGAGATAGAAAGAGAAAGGAAGGCATATTGGAAAAGATTAGCTATAAAGTCATGCAGTTTCTGAGCATGTTAGTACATCATGCTTTTTGTCCATTCATTCCTTAAGGAAAAGGTTCAACGAGCACCCACTTGTAAACCTAGCCTAACTAGCTGATTTTTCTGCATTTATAGTTGTTTTGCCTCATCAGAGAAGGACAAAACAATTAATGTGCACCAATGTTTCTACTCCTGGAACTATTTACAGAAAAAGGACTGAGTGGACACTGCTCACATTAAATTCACCTGTTGCCTTTGAAGACTGCAGTCACAGCATTATTTCCCAGTCTACACATAGGCTGCGTAATAAAATCAAGGTATCACCTTGTGACATGTTAGCTTGGGTATATGTATACTGCAACCCTTTCCTGTATGTAATATATTAGACTGGTTCATGTATACCATAATTCCGTGTGGTGGATAGTTAATGAAACCATTTCATTCAGTTATGATGTACAAGTCAGAGGTTTGGGGACTTTGGTTTTCTGCCTTAGAGGCTATATGTGGCTATTGGACAACTAGAGCAAGTGCACATGCAATATCAGAGTACCAATCATTAGCACTGGCAAGTCCTCAAAAGGTTTTGTTTAAAATTACCTACCGTTCAGTGCTTTGAAGTAAAGATTGCTGTTACTGATATTGATTTCAGATGTCATAGAAATCTAGTCTATGACTCTTTAAGATCTGAGGGTTAAACTTTATGCCAATGCCTAGAAATCATGACAGCAGTAGCACAAGCGTGAGCAGAATGAGTTAAGACCATGAGGGGCTCCTGAGCAAATCAGCAAGGAAAGAAGGTTCCAAGGGCAGACAGCACGTGGACAAGAAAAAGCTTAAAGAAGCACTATTCTCCCACTGCTGTAATTCACTTAAAAGGCTTATCGGTAATCAAAAAGCAAGATTATCCAGAGCTGAGAAAATCTTAAAACTCTACTAGTTTCTAGCAGAGCAGTCTGATTCAAAGCCTGTTGTAGCTGAGGAAGGAGTCCCACCAACCTTTGTGTGCTCTGGCTCATGCTGCAAATGACTTAAGGACTCCAGAACGTTAGCTGCTAGGCGAAAACATCAGTCTGTTAAAAGTCTGTCCTTACAAATCCAGAAAATACCAACCAATCTACAAGTAGCTAATATCTCAGCACATCCTTGAAAATCCAATTAGTGGCTGCAACCTTGAATTTTACCCTTGTCCAAAAATACATCTTGTTCCTTTTCACAGTGGGTTTGCACTCTAGTCCCTCCCCAACACACACACTTCAGTAGCTGACTTTTCCCATCCGTGCCAAATTGCAAACTCTTTTCTGTGAAGTAATTTTGTCTGAATTGCCTGTGCACCCACCCATCCCTTCCCAATTTTAGTCCAAGGCATCTTGTTTTCAAATTAGTTGCTATCTTAAACAGCTTACTGCCTTCAATCTGTTCCTCTCAGGATTTCGTTTACCTCTCTGACAATCTCCCATTTTACCTCATTTCTTCCTCAGGCTGAAGAGGCCAGCACAGGCTAATCCCTCCTCATAACTCAAAGTCCAAACCTCTGGAGTATTTAAGATTTTCCTTCATAACACCTTTTCAATTTCAAACCTCTAAGCAATTTTACCGGTGCCGGGAATAGTATATAATATTAATATATCTCAAGTTCCAGTACAGCAAAATAACCTTTACTTATTTATGGTGTATAATACCATTCACATGGACTCCTCAAGCAGTACAAGTTTGGGGTGCTTCCTTTGTAGCTGCAGCTCTGTTACTCTGGTCAAAATACACACAGGTACCATTTTGCTGCCTGCATTTCAAAAATAGAGCCTCTTCTTGCCATTGTGATGGGAAAAAAACAGTTCCCAGAACACTCCCTCCCCCATCTCTTCTTCCTTCTGTTTTTCACGTTTTATGTACAAACGTCTATAGCTCTTTCCAAGATACCAAGACAACCCTGCTTTGTCCTTTACAAGCACCAGAGACAATAAGTGCTGATTGCAAGTGGGATGCCTAGTTGAAATGAATCATGCATCCTACTCGTTTAGTCGTTTTCTCTTCTTAGGTGAAAAAATCAAAGTCCTCTCACATATAATTCACAATGAATGAAATTCACTGCTGAGCAGAAGGCCAAACCAAAGTCTGTGCAATGTTGAATTGCTTTTAAAACTCTGTTTTGAAGGTTTTTGGAAGCTGAGGGAAGGGAAATGTTTCTGTGCCAGTCCCTGCCTGGGGATGAATTTCACTCTTTGTGAATTGTCTAGGAGAAGAGTTTGATTTTTATTCATGTGCTTATTGTTTGAAATGTCTTGAAACAGGGCTCAAGCCTATACATTTCATAGATGCTTTGCTGCATCACTAGTAAAAGCATACAGATACCATTATGCAGCAGGTTGTGGAAACAAAGGACTCAGTTATTGATTTACTTATAGATGCTTATCAGAGATAGTGACTTAAGATTTAATTGCTGCACTTTGCTATGGGAGCAATAGACACAGGTCATTCTCTTGTTTCTCTTTCCTGATGGGATGATTCCCAAATCTACTGAGAGTTTTAAGGTTGAATCCTTCCAGAAAGACACGCAGGGCAGAAATGTAAAGATTCATGACATTATTGTTGTTCCTAACATTTTTCAAGCAATTCACTTGGGTGGAATTTTGAAAAGAGAATAAAAGGGGCATTAGCTAAAACCCATAGTGTTGACTTACATGACTGCGTATGGATGGATTTTCACCAGCTATTGGTTCAATCGTGTATTTTGCACATACAAGTAGAGGACACTCTGCGCATACGTGGTAGTGGGGATGCTAATGGTTTGCGCGCTGTTCTCCCTATGCAGTCCATGGATGTTTTATTGTTAAAACGACAACTGCATAAACTTTTAGTGTTCTGTCCAAGCTCATAGATTTCTCTTTCAGACAAAGAAATGAGTTATCTAGGAACTGTACTGGAGGGAAAAGATCCCAACTGTGTATCCCAGGGCTGGGACTTTGCTACTGGGACTAAGTACACAGAACAATATTACTGGCGGACAGACCTGAAGCTGACAGTCATAGTTCAGTCCACAAGTGGAAGGAGAGAGGCCTGGGAGATCAGTAGGCCTAAGGGTTTTCTTGTTCTTTCCATGCAAATGTGCAGAAGACAGCCATTGTTCGTCAGGATAACATTACAGGATAAAATCTAAACTGGGACAACTTTTTCCTGCTCCCAGTTCCCTTGTCAATGTTTGCTAATAATTCCCATCCATAAAACAGCCATCAGGAGCACTACACAGTTTACATCATTATTATCTGTTAAGGCAGCTTTCATAAATCAAGATAGACTTTACCCACATCCATTTGAAATGCTGCAAGGCCCTCCACAGAAAACAACATTCAATATTTTTTTTCTCCAAAGTAAACAAAAAGGGATGTGTGTGTTGGGGTGGGGATGGAGAGATGGCGGCTTTCCCTCAGGCTTTTCGTCATTCTTCCTTACGAGCATTGCCTTATGGAAGGAAGGTTGTGGGCTGGTCAACCTGCCAAGTTATCAGACCTAGCAGGGAAAGAGTCATGCAGTTTTATATTTGACTGAGAACCCTTCCCATGAAGGAGGTACATGGCTTGCCTTGCAACAAGCAAACAAGGTGGGGGGGAATCCTTTGTGCCTCATGGTCCGTGTAGGGCTGGGTGGAGTTGTGTGAACCTTACTACCGAGAGAGAAAAGCAGTGCTTAAAGAAAGGGTGGCACAGAGGGCAGCAACCTCAGCCCCGCTGTGCTCGGTCCCCTGATACTTTTCCTGTCTCCCATGCAGCTTGTGCTCCCCAGATAGTTCAGCCCTAGTTGTCTTGTCTAACTCCAGGCACCTGCAGTGCTAGCAAGGGAGACAGCAAGACTACGGCCACACCAGTGCTCCTGAGTGACTCACTGCTGTAGGACTGTCATTGCTAACAGAACATAACTCGGTAGAAACAGGGAACCACACACATCTGTGTCCCACAGGTAAGGTACCTCTGCTGCCTCCAGTGAAGGATTTGGGGATTTCTGTCTGCCTTTGTCTCAGGAAACTTTCCAGGCACTGAAACACTCTGCCTTGTCAAACTAAACTGCCTGGGTGGACCATGGAAAACACTTGCCTCTGCCAGCCAGCATACTCCTAAAGGGTCTTCCAATGAATTTTGGGAGCTGGCACAGGTGAAGAGCTGCTCCCAGCAGGCAATTTGCAGGGAGCCAACTTTTTTTAGGAGCCTGAGAGTGTTTACTAATCTAGAGCAAGTCTGTCCATACCTGTGAGGCTAAGCTGGCCTCACAGGCTCTGTGGCTGCGTCCACCAGCAGATGCTGTGTATGGCTCTGGATGACACCTCTCCCAAGGCTGTGAGGCAGAGTTACCTCAACCCTGCTCATACGCTGAATGTTCTGCCACATTTTTTGGGTGGGACAACTGCTGGAGGCTGAGATAGCCTTTGCTTCTATTGTCCCACACATCCCAGTCTCAGTATGAGTGAGCCACTCATACAGTGATTCTTTCAAATGGTTTTCATTTGACTCTGTCATCAGCAAACACACACGGTTATGGAATAAGGCCCTTCCTTTGGCATCAATACGCACTGCCAATCACAGTCGTCCTTCCTCTTAGCCTTGTGACAGACCTCTCGCTAAATTCTCCACCCATTGCTCCATCAGCCATGAAGATGCTCTTTACTGGAGTGAGCACTCCCTTTGGTTATTTGCTTCAGTACCTTCTCCCTTTTGACTGCTGGCTGATATATTAACTCTTTCTGCAGCATTAGAGACTATCAAGCACCATCCAAAATAGCTTACACAAGCTATGTCCCTGCATCCTTAGTATCAAACTCATTGTCTTCTTCATGAAAAAAATGCAACATTACAATGGTGCAAGAAAGGCATAGGGAAGGAATTTGATGTGGAGACTGAAATTTGAAGCCTACAACCACATTGATTATTAATGCCTGGGAAGCTCAGTTTGCAAGCCTTTTTGCAACTGAAATCCCACAGGTTCACAGCACTTCCATTGCATTTTGCTCTGCCAGGTCACAGATCCCCCATTTCTGTGGCACAGGGTTAGCAGGGGCAGGAGGCTACCCTCATATGGCAGAGGGTTCCAAGACAATGAGATAAGGAACACCATAGCAAGAAACCAGCTGAGGGAAAGGCCCCTGCCTTCATTCCTATTCACAACACACAACAGAAACCCACATCCACACACATGAATACTCTTACTGCACCCCAGTTTCAGGCTGTCCAGTGAGGTTAGCTTCTCCAATCAAAGGCAGGCACGAGGGAGTCAGACTGGCAGATCTGGATGAGGACAGGAAGAGAATAGGAATAAAAAGAAAGGTGGTAATTCCTCTGAGGTAAAATAGGAATAAAAATGGAGGTTTAGCGTTCATTTTGTTAATGCAGATCGGTCAAAGTTTTCTTCACAACAGACAATGAATGAGCTATAGCAGCCTCCCTGAGCCAGTGTAGTCTGAGAAACTTCCAGACCAAATGTGGAGCGATGGCAGAATGGATCAACAGTTTTCATTTTTATTTGCGATTTTCAATCAATTTCCTATCTCTTGTGATTTCAGGGAATTTTCCCTGTCCTAGAGACAAGAAGTAGCCATTCTGAAACTATCAGTGAGGCATAAAAATGAGCTGGATATTTGCTCCTCTCTGTTTTTTTTCTAAGCATCAGATATTACCAACCAGCACACTCCAGTTCCTGGCCTAGACTGTTGGTTTGTCTGCTGTGATGCATCAGTTCCTTGTTAGTAGCTGCAAGTAAAACATTTTAGGTAAAATCATGCTTTTGAAGCTAGAACTTGAGGTCAAGTGTCCTTGGAAAACCAACAGAGATTGGTTTTAGACTTTAGTTGACATTGGGTCAAGTTAGCATTCCTCTTAGTGTTCATTTTATAGTAAATATTACATATTTAAAACCATCTGGTATATTGCTCCTAGGTTAAATATGTATTGCTTGTTGCACCATAAGCATTACAACATTTCTTGAGGTTTTGATACACACTGCTTTTAGACACTGGCAGGGATGGCAGGAAGAATGCTGAAAATATTTGTTTGTTCATTGTATTGATTTCTGCAATAAATGAGTCACTAAAAGCAGATGAAGGAATACATATAGGCATGTATGAGTTATAGACATTTCCAGCATTCTTCTTGATAATTCACACCTCAATAAATTAGAGAAAATATATTGTGTCAGTTTCATTAGTCTTTGCCTTCTCCTTGCAGAAATATGAAGCATATATTGATTTTACCAAATTAAAATATAATCCAAATCTTTGGCTATATGAATTTATCTAGATTTTTTTTTTTTAGAGTGCGCTGATTCTAACTATCATCAGTTTTGTCTCCTGACCTGTATTTCATACACAAATACATTAAAATGATCTCTTGGTTTCTTATGGATGTGGTTGTTCATAGAGATATTATTATCTCTAGAGTCTGGAGTTTGGTTAACTTTCTCTTTAGATTGGTTGCGCCTCAGCTCCATAAGTCTGATGCCTGCTGTTAAAAGGGGGCTGTTCATTTTCTGGCAGTAAATAATGAAATGAAACAAATACAATCTGTAATAGAATCAAATGCGAGTACAATGAGTCCACAATTCAATTTGGATTTAATATAGTTGTTTAATCCTGTTAAGGGGTGCTCTCATGAGAAAGATGCTTTAGCAGCCCGGAGCAGAGCTTGATATGTGAGGACAGGTAGTTAAAGCTAGCTTCGTGGTGCAGTAGAGGATGAGAAGGGAGAATACGCTTTCACACCATGCCACAGAGCTAAGTCTGATGACACCTTTCAGAATGGACTGGAGAGAGCAACTGGTGAGAGTATTTTCTCTGCTCTCTGGGTGTTCTGAAAAAGCCAAGGGGCAGGAGACAGTATTTCATCTATCTGGTTGGATATACTTCACCATTTTTCGTTTTGCTGTGATGGGAGACTCTCAAGAGGAGCCAGACTCATCATCACAAGGAGCAAAGGAATCTTCATCTGTAGCAACAAGAAGGGACAAACACTAAAAATGAATTGTCACTGCACAGAAGTTGAAATCCTCCTTAATTTTTGTGGAGCCGTTGTTTCACCTAGGAATAATTAAGTCCTGCAAGAGACAAAAAGAAACCCATGAAGCTTTGTCATAAGGTAAATTCTATCTTGCAAAATACAGTCCTCAAACATAAATCCTGCTTTTCCTGCAGTAACTTTATCACCAATAAAAGGCGTTGGCTATTCTTGCCCAGTTTGTTTCCCCTCTGCTTGGACATTGGTTTCCCCTATTTATTTATTTTTAGGTACTGAACTCTAAAAAACTCCCCAGGGGTGTCCAGGCTCTTCTATACTGAGCTATACTGATTTCTAAATCTGGCTTTCTTGATGGGACAGTCCTTAACTGGGGTGACTACAAGATGAAGCTGTAAAGCAAAAGTTAATTCCCTGCTCCTTATTATCCAAAATAGGGAAGGTCACCTCCTCTCCAGGTAAGTACTAATGAGCAGAGCATTAGTTAACAAGCAGGTGTGGTCTATGAGTAGATTGGGGTCCCCTTTACCTGTGCACTCACCTTCTGAACTGTCTCAATTAGTTTGTGTCTGGTATCCTAATTGTTCGAAGTGCAATTGTTGCATGTTGTGTAACACTAACCATGACAAAACTGATCCTTTTACTCAATGCTGCTTGGACAGATTGCCTGGACAGACACACAGGTGGGCTCCTACCTTGGGTGCTGATCCTGGAGACCTCTAAAGGCCCCTGACTTCTAACTGAGACGCCTAAATTAGATGCCTGATGTTAGCTTGTGTGAATACCTTGTCCACTTTCACTGCATGAATTGGACAAACTCTTCACTTACGGTCAGGTCTGCTTCTGCACTAGCCATATTTTTCCCATGTCTTTCGTTTGAAAATTGTGGGTGATGGTGCCATATATCTAGAGTAGAAGATGGCAAAGTGTGTCCTCAGAATTGCAGGTAAGTTACCAGGAAAGTCACGCAGTTGCAACAATTTTTTTTCTCAGTTATGCACTGAGCAACCTGAAAGGGTATTCACTGAGGTAGAGTTAACATCAAACCCCAAGGAGACACTTCTGCAATGTCATTTTTCAGACCAAAGTCACTTATCAATGCCACTTAATTTTAAACTATGTATTGGTGAGAAGGTATAGATGAAAGAAACTGCATCCTTCAGCCTGGAGAGGTCATGGTAGAGCTGTATTTTGGTACCCTGTGTACTCAGGTGACCTGATCCTCAACCAAGTTAAAAGCTCAATAAAAATACAACTTGACATTAAGATTACATCAAGGCACCTAGATAGCACCATAAATGTACATACTGCTTCAGAGAATACAGATAGACATGTTCTCTGCCCTAAAGACCTTGCAATCTGAATAATGAAGTAAAATTATAACTAGCACTTAATCTACTAAATATCTCCAATTGCATGGCAGACCCTCAACTACTTTAAGCACAGGGTTGTATCTCATTATCTCAGGTACTGAATATTTAGTGCTAAGTTAAAGAATTATAGGTACTGACTTGTTAATACCTTTTCCTATGCTTCTTCAGTGTTCTTCAGTGTTTTGTACCTATCTGCTGATTACATACAGCCCTATTGAGCTTGTCAGATCATGGCCTAGGCTCCCAGCTGAGTGGAAATGAAATTTTAATCCATGTTGCCAATTGTCATGGGAGGTTGGGGTGAATTTGTCTAATTGCCCTGGTCCCTCAGTTAGAACTGTTTTACTTCTGGTTGATCCTGAGGAGAATGTATTCTATTGTTGAGCAGGCAACCCTTTTAATTTCCTATGTGTCATTCAGTATCACCATTAGAAGAGGATTGAACAGAAGGAAATGGATTGTAGAAGGCCAGAGATTTCAACATATTTGATCTGAGAAAATGTTAGAAAACTATCATTTGCCTTTTAATTTTATATCACATATATACTGAGATCATTCCAACGTGTCCTACTGGATTAAGAAATATACTTAAAATCAGACTTCCAAGTACAGTTTTCTTTGTTATTGTGAATGACATACAAGTATTGAGAAATACATGCAAAATATTGGTGCTGTAACCAAAGAAAGATGTTTGTGGTTCTAAGACTGCCAGAAAACAGGGAACAGCTTCTTCCTGGCTCTTCTGTCTTACCATCCGGGGGAGCAAAATATGGTTCATCTGTTCTGAGCAGCAGGACAGAGATCCTGTCCTACCCCCCGGTATCATGTCTCCTGCAGAGAACACCAAACCCTTCCAAAGAGTCTCTTCCTCTGGGGTGAAAAAGCCAGTTCTGATGCCAGCTCAGATGTTGCCTTTAGGAGAGAAAATAATGCTGTTTCTGACTGATTCCAGATTGCTGAAACTACTAATTGTGTTCCAGTCAGCATCCATTAAAAATACAATTACATCTTTTAAGGAGGAAATAAAGTTTAAATGAAAGTGTTATACTTAGCCTACCTTAAAGGAAGAATCCTAGACCACTTCATTCTTTGTTACTCTTGCCATTAGTGTAACAATAGAGAACAGCTGTTTTCCCAGCTTGGACATCATTGTTTTGCTAAGAATGTTCTTTCCGGTGGGCATGCTCCACCCCTTCGAATTGAGTTTCTTGATTTGAGTTGATGGAAATACACAACGTCTAGTAAACTTCTCCTGGGAGAAGAATTCGTGTGATTTTGCTCTGCAGCCCCAATCGTGGCAATGATAATTTTAAACCCTGAATTAATTGTATTATTTAATGTCACTTCCATTTCATAATTGGATTATTAATTCAGCAGAAAAAGGAGTTCATCAGAGGTTCTTCAGGTGTTAGTTTTGTTGTTGTTGTTGTTTTGCATGATTTTCCCCTCTTTTTTTTGGAAAACAAAGTAGTTTGCACTGTCTCTGGAAAGGAGAAAGAGACGATCACTTTTCTGAAGTAGATAGTTAATCGTCATTATCTTCACTCTGACAGCGCATTTGTGGAGATACTGTAGCTAGCCCCATATGTAGTGACGGTGACATAAAATTATGGAAAAATGCTTCAAACAATATTAGATCTCACTCTCTCTCATCCCATGCCTCATCCTCCCTACAGGATAGATCTGTGGCGCAACAGCTCCCCTGGAAGAGTTTTTAAAGGCCAGAGTGTCCTGATTCAGTTATCTGCTCTTCCTGGAATATTCATCACTGGAACTCATATACAAATTCTGAGAAGGTGTTTTTTCCCATTTCATATGCCTATTATGGAATTTCTGTTTGGAGAGGACTATGCATCTTGGAATAGCCAAAATCTCAGTATGATGGTTTGATGTTTCTGAGAGTCAGAGAATATTGCTCAACAGTTTTCTGCTGATGAGTTTTATCTGTTGGATGGAACTTCTTCATGAAACAGAATACTGAGGAATACCAGCTCCTTCACTAGTCCCTGACAGTTTGATGGAAAATTTCCCAATTCCTCGTGTTCCCAAAACATACCCTGAAGGACAGGTCCTCCAGGCTTTTCTCAAGAAAACACTGCTTCCTGGAGATATGTTAACTTGTGAGTGTAGTTTGTGATAAATTTGTTGCTTTCCAGGGACCCAAACAGAAGAAAAGCTTAATTATAAAACAAAGAAAAAAAATTTATGCTGGACTTAATGTCGAGCTTTTAAACAGAAGATTGGGAAAAACAGGTAAGAAAATGGGTGAAAGACAAGAAATGTGATCACTCTATAGCTAAAAGCTGGAAATAATTTTTTGTTGCTTAACATCTCTTCCTGAGAAATCTTGTTATCTTTAGATTTCAGGGATGGCTGAAGTTTTGCAGAAATGCTCTCTCCATTTTTTACTTTTTTTCAGGAAGTTAGGTTTGTTAGGATGCATTTTTATGACTCTTTTCCAACTGTGATGCCACTAAACAGTTATTTCTCCTTAAACAGACAAGGGGAAAATGAACTATGTAAATGCTCTTCTGTATGTTAGCTGGCTCTTTCTGGTACCCAGGTGTAAGATATTTAAAAAGTAGGCCTTGTTCATTCTTACTCAGCCTATTAACCTTGCCCCTAATCCATTTGAAAGTGTTCCTTATTAAATACTGTACAATATTATATATCATATATTGATTATACTTACTTTCTATTGAGCACATGGCTGCTGGTGAGCACAAAGTTTCTGTGGGGACCATGTCAGGTACAAAATTAATGAAGTGATTACTTATAGCTGTTTCTGGTGATCCAAATCCACACTGGGATGTGGGAGAAGGCAGGACACAGGGTCTTCTGTTGCTTATGAGTTCCCCAGTGACTCTGGACTATTCTGCCATTGGCAGCCACTCGTCCACTTATAATTAAAAAATGTCAGAAGATCTTATACTCGCTTCAGACAAATATATGTGTGTCTATATATATATATGTAGGACAAGGCTTCCTTTGTTTCACAAAAGAGAATTCTTCTTCTCCAACCAAGCCTGTTCCTGTCTTAGGTCTGAATTCACCTCGCTTTAAGACATGTCACTGAACTGGGAGCCTACTGACTCATACAGAGGATCTGGGGACACTCTGAGATGAAGGTGGGCATCTCTGTCAGATAAAGTTAAGAAAAAGGAGTGGGGCATCCAAGCTCTGTATTCAGACGTGTTGAGAACATACCACTGTGTAATGCAAGTTCCTACATAGCCAGGACCCAGCTTCCCCCGGTCCCTCTTGCAGGAGCAAAGACATATCACAGTGATACCTTCACTTGACCCCCGCAATTTCTACTCTGTTAGGGTCTGCCTGCGCAAATCAATATGGAACTCTAAAAAGGCCTTGATGATACCAGCTCCAACTGGCTCAACCAAAACCAATGGTCTTTGCTTCTATTTAAGTAGAAATGCAGGTGAGAGGAGGAAGAAAGTGAAACAAATGCTTATTCTAGTAATGAGGACACTATGGGAGTACGTCAGGGAGCATCTGAGGGTAGCCTTACCACTCTGCCTCCCTCTAACCCATCTGAAAAGTAGAGGCTCAGTACGTATGTCATAGCACTGGCTAAACAGTTGCAATTCCACCCAGATGAAAGCATGGGAGTTCAGCTTTTTGCCAATATTGGAAGCTTGCCAACCTCTTTGGTATTTAAGCAGTCATGACTTTGTCTTCATCTGCACAGATTAAATATGGATGTGTATATTAATTATGCAAATGTGAAACTGCAGATCTCAATCAAGTAGAGCCAAGGATACACTATCCTTTGCAAGTGCTGATTGATGCCATACATGCAAGAGAAACAGAGACCATTCAGCTCACTGCTGTGTATACTGGAGAGGAGAGGGAAGGAAGAAAGGAAATTTGGAAGTAAATAGTGTTTTATAATTGGAGTGAAACTATAAATGCTGTAACTTTCTATAATACCTAATAGCCTCTACTCAGCAAAACAGAATGCTTACTTAGCAAGAGACATCTCTGGAAGATGGTGAAAACATATATTTAGAGTGAGATGAATGCTAACAGCAGTAATCAAGACACTCGTAATATTTTTAATCAAGAGCTGAAACTGGTCTTTGATGTGACATGGTAGAAGTATCTGATTTTTCTCTAATTCCATGTAAATCATGAACAAGTACACAGAAAGCAGTGATACTATGTCAGTGTAAACTTTATGTTCTGGGGCAGAGTATGGCTAAACTTTCCAGGTTTAGCTTTGTAATTAGATAACACTACAAAATTTGAACTATTTATCTGGATGTTTTGTTTCAAGTAAATGAATAGGACATAGACCTTCAAGGAAGATGAACTGGATTGTGAATATGAAATTTCTAGATTACTGTCAATGCACACTCACACAAAAAATAGAATGTTTTCAAAGAAACTACACCCTGCAGCCAGTGCCCAGCACCCATCTCCATTCCCTCTGCTCAGCTCAAAAACTGAATGCTCCAGCATCCACTCCTGGTCTGCCACCAGGATATTGTTAAAATGCTAGAAAATTCATTTTTCTGCAAGTCTGACAAGACCCATAAAAGGGAGAAGTAACCTACCCGTTTGTCAGAGCTAGGGAAGACAGAAATACAAAACAGAGGTGTCAGAAAGGGCAGCTGGCCAACAGTTGGCCAGTAGAAGGGGAGGGATGGACAAGAAGATAGCAGGGCAAAGCAGAGACCAAACACTCTGCCATCATCCAAGTTCACAGGAGACTCAGAAGAGCCAGACCCCAACATTTGCATGTGACCTGGGCACAGTTTTCTCATCTGTGCTACTGTCATCAAAGACAAGCGTTGAATGCTCCCCACTCAGCATCACTCAACACAGGAGGTTGACTCAGAAATATGACTTCCCCCACAGTCACAAGTAGTTTTATCTCCTTTTTATCTAGCACCTCCTTCCAAGAGCTTGGGATAACCTAATTTCAAGATATCCTTGCACTGTTTACGAAGAGTTCTTGTGGTTTAACCTGGCAGGCAGCTAAGCACCACACAGCCATTCGCTCAATCCACTTGCAGTGGGATGGGGGAAAGAATTGTGGGAAAAAAGGTAAAACTCATGGGTTGAGATAAAGACAGTTTAATAGGAAAGAAAAAGGAGGGGAAAAAAAAGAATATGCAAAACAAGTGATGCCCAGTGCAATTGTTCACCACCAGCCAAACAATGCCCAGCTAGTTCCTAAGCAGCGGCAGCCCCCCCGGCCAACTCTCCCCAGTTTTATTGTTCAGCATGACACCTTATGGTATAGGATATCCTTTTGGTCAGCTGTCCTGGTTCTGTCCCCTCCCAGCTTCTTGTGTGCCCTAGCATACAAGTGTGAGAAGCTGAAAACTCCTTGAGTCTGTGCAAGCACTGCTCAGCAGCAACTGAAATATTGGGGTGTTATCAGCATTATTGTCTACCTCAATCCAAAACATGACACCATACCAGCCACTGTGAAGAAAATTAACTCTATCCCAGCCAAAACCAGGACAAAGGTGTATTGAAATGGTACCAGCTTAGTAATGTGCTTATTCTTCCCTGGCTTTTTCAAGCTGACTTTGAGTTTGGTACAATCTGACTGTTGGCATCAAGGTGGCTGTCATTTTTATTAGTGAGTTGTATTGGGGTTTTCTGCTGGTATGAATTGAGAAATTTGTGAGTGAGGTAAGCATAACATGTATTTAGAATAGATCACTCAGGCATGGGAGAGACCTGCAGGTCGTGTTCATTTCATCGGTTGGGATCAGCATCCAGGTATCTGCTGCTCTTGTGCTACTCCCATCCAAGCCTGAAATATTAGGCTACCCTGCTCCAGCTGACTGTGATGACCGCAGGAATTGGTATTGGGATATTCTGTCATGCCACATGAGATTGTATAGTTGCTCTGTGTGCAATTATAGGTGTCAGAAAGCCCAGGAGTATCTGAGCAGGCTGATAGTGTGTAATGACAGATAATGACAGATCTTGGACATGGAGAAGACTACCTTTCTACACTCATACCATTTTTCATGTCTACCTTAGACGTCTTTATATCAGAGAGCTGAACTTCTGCCATGAATGGATACATGCCATTCCAGGAAATAGATTTTCCTATTGAACTAGCTTGGGGACTGATGGCCAGCAGGCATCTTAACAAGTTTTCCGTCCTGAAAACCTGTGAGCTTTCTCTGTTTCAACTTTCATAAATTTTTCCAGGGCACATGTGAGAATGGAGCTAGAGAGATAGCCGTGTCTAGAGAAAGACTGGAGATGGAAAGACTGTACATCTATTGACTCTACTCTGCACCTGAGCAGCCATGCATATCAGTTTGGAAAGTGCCTTGTTGGAACAGCTCAAGGCCAGCTAATAGATATACTAGGTAAACACATGACAACTTAGTGTGTGACACTGAACTAACTTTTTAAAAACCAATTGCTAACTGTGCTGAACACATTTTGGAAGATTTCTTGAGCTTAGAAAGTATGTCTAAGTAGTTAAACTACTGTTAGTGTACTTACTTCATTAACAAGAGAACTGGTAGAAAATAGTGAGTGTTGTCCCTCTGCACTTACCCAACAGCCCACACCCTGCCATTACATTGAACAGCTCTTGAAGACCAATCTAGATGTGGTAGACTCCTTGCAAAAATTGACCATTATTATTAGGTTACAAGTGGGCTATCTTATGATATACAGTGGTATCTGCACACTTTCAACCAGCTAAATTATTATTCCTCTTCTAAGCTCTTGACAGCCATATTCCCCTGCAGTGATGCCAGGTATTCACTTAGCCCTAGAAATTCGACTTGAACTCACACTCAGTGCCATCAGCACCCATGGCTTACAGGATTCAGACCATGCTAATTTACCTAATGCAAGTCCTCTCCATGTGTGGTTTCTTTAATGGATTACTGATGCATGACTTCAGCTACTTATCTGAAAAAGCCTACGTTGTGAAACATGGCATGTCTGTTCTTGGAATGAACTTTCTATTGATTTAAATCTATCCCTTATATTGCTAACTGAGTTTTCATTTTCATAACTACAGAAAGTGGCCCTCCATACCAGGACCTCCAACCTTCTTTTGGTTCTGTATGACTATCAGAGCCTGCACTGGCAGCTCCCACATGCATTTGTGTCTAGGAGTTGGCATTTGGGTGCTCAAGCCTTCAGCTGCGAGCTTCAGGAATCTTTGCCCTGAATTAAATTTCTGCTTTTATTGTGGTAGATTGAATATATGTGCACTCATCCATTCATTCCCTGGCAATTCACCTATTCATTCACATTCTTATAACAGAAATTTGCCTGGTCTTTCATTTGGCTAAAATGGAAATTAAATCCTGACAAGCAGATAAAACAAAGAGGAATAGAGAGATATGAATTACTACTAAAGATCTAAAACTTTAGTGTGGGCATTTTAAAGTGTTCCTAAACCTGAATATATTATTTTTAAAATAATCTAAGTTTAGCAATGATTTTCAGACTGTAGCAGAAGTAAGCCCTTCAAGAAAACAGAAAGCAAGTTACATATATATGTATGCATATACTTTCATATACATTTAAATTAACCTCTCGTTTATTTGGACCACAAGCTTTAGCTTAACTTTTACTCCTAGAGTGTGCAAAACATTATTCAAAGGTCAACATAAAAAATCATTAGGAAAATGAAAAGTCCTCTCTTCTGATCCTGCGATAACCTTGCAAGTATCTGAATAGTGTATCTCTTTGACCTCTGCCCATGCTCCTTGTAAACTTTAAAACATCAAGTCAGGATTGAGATGCAAATGTAAATTGAGTGAAGTGACAGTCAGTGATGAAGAACTGTGTGACAGGCTTCCTTATCTGTGGACTGCATAACAGATGAGGGTTTTTAGCAATCAGGTTTCCTCAAGAAAGGACAAGTTTATTTAGTGTGTTAACCAAAAGCACATTGTGGGGTCTCAGCTCTTTTATAATGTGTCATAACCAATTCCCTGATGACAGAGTAGGTAGAGCTCTCTGGATTAAAGTGGACTGGTCACCTCTACTGTGTGTTTGACACTATCAAATTCCATCTTCTCAGTCTCTGTTTTTCCTGATGTAGACATGATGTTTAGTGCTATATTTTGACTAGAAATTATAGTCGAAATGTGACAGCAGAAATGACTAGATCAGGAGTAACTTTTAGTTATTTTCTGCTCCCAGATCCCACTCAAAAGGGTTCTGAATTTTAAAATTTCAATTTCAATTACCAGCCTGAAGAGTCCATCTTATGTGAGTACCCAGCATCCCACCCACACACATGCTCTTTTATGGGCAGACTCTCATTAACAAAACACAAGCAAAAGCCAAACAAACAAAACACCAACCTGTCAGATTAGAGCATTAGGGCCCATGTTCACAGTGCTGATGGAGAACACAGAGCACGGGTAGAGAAAGTCAAACTCTTTCCTCTTCCATTTTTTCCTCCCAGGTCAAACTGTCTTAGGTGACAGATCCTGGGGAGAAATTGCGTCTGCTGCTACCTCAGGTCTTCTCAGCTTCTAAGGAAACAGAACACTTCAATCTTCTGTGCTGTCAGTCCACAAAACAGCTGAAGATTTCTTTCCATTAAAATGTTTGGGAAAAATGGATGCTCTTAAGATCTACTTTATGTGTATTAACAAATATTATGTTTGTGTGTAATATAGTTTGAAACTATAGTATTAAATATTATAGCACTAAGAAAGAGCTGTGCTAGGAAATGACACACATACAGAACCCTGACTGAAATCCACACCACAAGAAGAGTTTAAAACATTTACCTAGGAATCTTGGAGCACAAATGAGACATAGTTTTGTTTTGTTTTGATGGGTTTGGTTGTTTTTCTGTTGTTGTTTGTTTGTTTGTTTTATATTGCCATGGAGATGTAATTGTTTTTAAAGCTTTTTGCTTTCATTTAGCCATCGATGTAATGTGCGGGAGACAGGTCAGAGAAAGAGAGAAAAAGAGGGAGAAAAAACTATGAGGAGTATGAGGAGTAATAAATGATCTGAAAAATAATAAAAATAATAATTTGGAATAGAGAGATTTTGTTTTCATATAGTAAGCAGTAAAAAGGAGGAAATGGAGACCCCAAACCCACTAGTGTTCCTAACATATCTGAACAGTATCATTGCTTTTCCTTAGTGAATTTTAGAAATTAAAAATTGCTTAATGCAAGCAAGTAAAAGAGAAGTGTTATAAGAAATATAAGATATAAACAAATAGGTAATATTTATAATGGATAACTCAATAGATGAATAAATTATAGACATAAGGGGCAGATCTTGACATGTCCTGGCAAAGGCACATATGAAAGTGTCTGGAAATCTTACATATCAAGGTTACCACTGTATTTGATTACTCAGTTTGAAAGGTATGTCTACAACTTCACACTTTGTTATTTTACACATATATTTTATAAAAGCATCCTGAGAAGCTTGGAATTGCCCCTCCAGTGCGTTGTCAAAAACTTTATAGGGAATTAAAATTAATTGTGTCTGGGAAAATAAAGTTAATCAAAGATAAAATTCAATCAAGATTTTGTGTTGTTGGAGGGTGCATCTAGAATTACCCAGTTATACTTGGGATGATGTTTTTTTATCTCAATAGCTTTCCATTGCCAAGCATACCTTACAAGACATGCAAACAAAAATATTCTTGAACAATGTGATATCATTTCTTCACATGTAATCACATAAAGTGAAAATAAATGTGAAATAGTAGGAAACATCGTGTGAAATATAGGAAATCACCTCCAAGTAATGAAATGCCTTTCTTTCTGTCTTCTTGTGTTTAAGTTATAAATCACATCTACTTCATTTGCTTAAAGTCATATACTGAAAATGAAAAAAATGTCAGAAACTTTTGCAATTTGGAACTCAAACACAAAATCTGTTAGATACAATTGCTGTTATTTATGTCAATTTGTTGATTCCACATTTACAGTCCTTAATTTAGAGTTAACTTTTCAGAAGCAATTCATAAAGCTTTGATCACCTGTCTGTGGCTGTGTTCTGCTATTTTCACGTAGCTATCTCTTTGTAGAAAAGGGGCCATAAGAACATTTGCACTTTGTAAATCAGTTAATTGGAAAAAAAAAAAAAAGTAGAGATATACCATACTCTATCCCACTTTTGTAGGAACTGTTATCTCTTATCACTACAGCTAAATTAAGGGCTTTTTTAACTCTTTGCTCCAGAGAATTCTGTACATTAGATTTCATGCTGCAGTCCAACAACTCCCAGAAGCAATGCTTACAAAGTTCATTATTTTGTCTTGTTCAGACAGACCAGTTTGATCTTCTCCTTTATTTTTACATAGAATCATGGAATCATAGAACCATTTAGGTTGGAAAAGACCTTTAAAATCATCAAGCCCAACCACCCACCTACCTACCTCTAAACCACTAAACCATGTCTCTAAGCACCACATCCACACATCTCTTAAAAACCTCCAGGGATGGCAACTCCATCATTTCCCTGGGCACCCTGTTCCAATGCCTAACCACCCCTTCCATAAAGAAATTCTCCCTGATATCCAATCTAAACCTCCCCTAGCACAACTTCAGGACGTTTCCTTGCATCCTATCTCTTATCCCCTGAGAAAAGAGACTGACACTCACCTTGCTACAACCTCCCTTCAGGCAATTGTACAGACTGATTAGGCCTCCCCTCAGCCTCCTTTTCTCCAGACTAAACAGTCCCACTTCCCTCAGCTACTCCTATGCCTCGTTTTCTAGTCCCTTCACTAGCTTTGTTGCTCTTCTCTGAATATATTCCAGCAACTCAGTATCTTTCTTGTAGTGAGGGGCCCAAAACTGAACACAATATTTGAGGTGCAGCCTCACCAATGACAAGTATAGAGGGACAATCACTTCCCTACTCTTGCTGGTTGCACTACTTTTGATGGAGGCCAGGATGCCATTGGCCTTCTTGGCCACCTGGGCTCACTGCTGGCTCATGTTCAGCTGGCTGTTGACCAGAACCACCCCCCCAGTCCTTTTCTGCTGGGCAACTTTCCAGCCACTCTTCCCCAAACCTGTACGGCTGCATGAGGTTGTTACGACTCAAGTGCAGCACCTGGCATTTAGCCTTGCTGAATGCCAGTACAATTGGATGCGGCCCAAGGATCTAGCCTATCCAGATCCCTCGGCAAAGCCTGTCAAGACATACTGTCAAGCAGATCTATACCCCCACCCAGCTTGACGTCTTCTGCAAACTTACTGAGGGGGCACTTGATGCCCTCATTAAGATCACTGATTATCCAGATCCCTCTGCAAAGCCTGTCAAGACATACTGTCAAGCAGATCTATACCACCACCCAGCTTGACGTCTTCTGCAAACTTACTGAGGGGGCACTTGATGCCCTCATTAAGATCACTGATTAAAATATTAAATAAAACTGGCCCCAGTACTGAGCCCTGGGGAACACCAGTTGTGACTGGCCACCAACCAGATTTAACTCCATTCCTAATGACCCTTTGGGCCCGGACATCCAGACAGTTTTTCACCCAGTGAACAGTACATCCATCCAAGCCATGAACAGCCGGTTTCTCTAGGAGAATGCTGTGGGAAACAGTGTCAAATGCTTTGCTAAAGTCCAACTAAACAATATTCATAGCCTTTTCCTTGTCCACTAAGCAGGTTATCTTCTCAAAGAAGGGAAACAGATTAGTCAAGCAGGACCTGCCTTTCATAAATCCACGCTGACTTGGCCTGACAATCCTACTGCAATGCAGTTTGGGGTCCGTAAGATGAAGTTCATTCATCTCTGCCGGATAAGTATTTCCCAACCTGTGAAGTAAATAGTTCTGGTCCATATGTTCTCATCCACACTAAGGAAGCAATGATTGCTATGATTATCAAGTTTTTAATCACATGCTCAATTATTTAGATTATCTTGAAAGATTGAAGCATTATTAGTGCTCTTCAAAATTATCATCGCAACTGCAGGATTTGGAAGTGTGTTTGTATATGGAGTCATACATGAACCTCAAGCGATTATTGCTTTAGAAAATGTCTGTTGGATGCTAGTGAGGAACATCACTTTTACCAAACTGATAGCACTTCAGTACTTCATGTCAGGGTTTTGTATTTTCTCATCTGTTCAGACATAAGCAGGTTTTATATGACTGGATTTTCTTGCTCTACCACTTCCTAACTCTGTGAAACTAGCTGTGTACAATCTTAAATCCTCTGTAAATATAGCTTACCTCAGTGGGGCTAATAAATTCACATCTATTGTCAGGTGTAATGTGCTTTAAGTTCAGGCATGCTATTAAATGTAAAGTAACTTCGGCCAAGATTTCACTTCTGAGGGCATAAAGACACAGCAGCTTGTTAGGAAAGTTCCAGTATAGTATTAGGTAATTGAAATCTCTAGCTCTGCTTGTTTGCATGCTGATGAGATTAATTTGAGCATCTGCAATTAGTTCATAAAAAGCCAGAGGTTTTACCTTGCTTCTTTCTCTTTTATTTTTTTTAATATGGTCTGAAAGCACTTCTACAGGTAAGCTCCACATAAACTGAGATATGCAATGATTATATCTCTGGACTTATTCTCGTATTATACTTGGGTTTTAAATCATTCTCCGTCACAATGAGGCTTTCATGTCTAATGTTAGGTATGCTTTGTGTGAAGATGATAAAGATCATCCAGTGAATACAGTATTTTATTTTCTAATGCCCTAAATGACTAGAGTCTTGGACTCTGCTTAAAATTTCAAATCTCCTGAGCAATAGTAGATCTAGTGCTTTTTAGTAGAGAGGAGCCTCAAAAGAAAGTTTCGCAATAAGCATCTGTGCGCATTATGCGTGTGTATTTTTCTGTACAAAGTAATGAAAGTTTAAGAGAAGAGTTTTGTACCAAACAAGAACAATGTAGGTTATGCATTTTCAAGTAAAGAGTAAAAGGGGACAATATATTCAACTGTAACACTTTGGAAAACAGTAAAAGCTGCTGTACCCTTGTAAAATATCTTTTATTTTCTACTGTACATCCCTTTTAGTGCCCAGCCTGGGTTGTCAGATGCCATCTCTGGCAGGTTTGGGGTGGCCGGGTAAGTCCTGGTTCAGGACACCTGTGCAGACCCAGGAATGCTTGGGAACTGGTGACGTGTTTACTCTTTAGTAAATCTATCATAACTTTCTATGCATGGTAACAGGCTGTAACATGCTGTAGCAAGTTTGTATGACTCATTGCTTTATGCTATCATTGTACATGATTGTTAAGACAGGATGACAAGCAAACATTTTAGCGTGTTTATTTATAAAGTTCTACTGGGGTTGGACACACCATCCCCTCCTGCTCTGAAGTCTCCTGTAGAGAAGGTCTCTTAGTTTCTTTCCTTGTCTTGTTCTACCTCATGAATAAGCTCATTGTAGTGTTTTCCACATAACAACTTACAGGAGCTGCAATTGTGTAGGTTTGGAAACTGAAACAACCTTTGATTTCATAAACATTTCTTTCATTAAATTTGTTGTCATAAAGGACATCACTTTAAAAGAACTACCTGAAGAAGGGCACCATGGGAAAGAACTCCTGAGTATGCATGCAGTTAATTCATCCATGCTGAAACTCTATTGTTATGCAGTCAACAAGTCCAGATGCATACTGTCTTCATTCTGCATTTTGAGATATGCTCAGAGAGAACTGTCATTTCTGGAGTTCCCTGGGTACGTGTGGGTTAGTCCAAGAACAATCTGGTTAAAAGCTGTTATTTCCTGATTCTGCATCATTTTGAATTTATCTGTAACATGTACAGACAAAGAATTTAATCGCAGGAAGAATATCGAACTGTGTATCAAACTACCCAAAATCTGCAATAAATAATTGCAAATCAATCCCTTTTCCTACTTCAGAAAGACAATATATTCATTAAAAAAAACCTGACAGCTGGCTCAATTTTAAGGGGAAATGATGTTAATGATGTTTGTATACTGCCAAGTATTGATGTGTGAATGGCTAACTAAGCATTTTTCATGATCATTTCAGAATTATTCAAATAACACTTCATGCTTGCTTGTCTAGGGGATCTCATCTTGCTGTGGTCTGCTATGGAATGCCAAGGTACAGTAAACTTGACAGCTAGTCTATTTATACTACTTCTTTCTACTACTTTTGCTGTTTCTTACATAGAGCAGGACAATGCATGGCAGATGAAGCGTGCAGGAGGAAATGCTCACTTCTGTATGTAACAGACCTGGGGTTGTTGCTGTGTCTTCATAATACAACATGCAGAACCATTGGGGTAAAATTTTCAGACATTGGTAGCTTTAAGTCTTGTATGCTGATGTTTTCTCTTTTACATACTACATACCTTTATATTTTATTTGTATAACTGTCGCTCAAAGAAGTCCTCACCAAGGACAAGAATTCTGTTATGCTAGCTGTTACAGAGATGTAGGGTGAAGATATCCCCTGTTCTGGAGGTGTACCAGACATGCTTGTCTAGTTACACCAAAAGCAAGGTAAGAGAGAGAGGGGTGTGGCTAGAAATGGGAATACAAGGAAAAAGAAGCATCAGTCGAGAGGGTAAGTAATCTTGGGTATATCAACAGCCTTATTATTGTCAAATTCTTCTTGGCAGAGGATTTCTGAGGGTGGGTGCAGAGAATCTCACCCTTGCGCTGCAGGCACACAGCAGGAGAAGTAATGCACTTGCTAGAAAACCTGATGTGTGTGGGAATGGAGGTAGAGATCATGACCCAGTGGAGATGGCAGCTGACCCCTCTATCTTAACACAGTTGTGTCAGGGCACCGCAGGGGCCAGGGACTCCCCAGGGCCAGGATCCAGGACCGCAGGGTCTCCCCAGGTTCGGCAGGGCAGGGCCTGGCAGCCAGGGCTTGTCCCACCACTCCACCAGGGCAGCTGGGGGCACCAGGGCAGCCCCAGCACCTCCCTGAGGCCAAGGCCGGGCTGGACATGGGCCTGCAGGTGGGACCAGCTGGGTGGGGACCATGACCAGGCAGGGCAGGGCTGTGGGCAGCCGGAGCCTGGCCCTGATGCGGCCTTGCTGGGGCAGGGGCTGGTGGCCCAGGGGCTCCCCTGGGGTTTTGGGCCTGTACTGGTAGGGGAGCCGGAGGGGACTGCCAAGGAGCAGTCAGGGCTGGAGGTGCCCTCAGGGCCCTGAGAACATGGTGCCGCTATCAAGGGTGGGTTCAACATGAAGGCTATGACTATGAAGAGGAAACATTTACACTTGATACAACAGAATGGAGGAAAACAGGAGCATATGTATGGTGTCCTTCCTTTTGAGGCACAGAGTCCTTGTGTTTACCAAAAGCATTGTGTTTACATAGGGTTTGCAAAAGATTCAGGTAGCTTTTAATTTCCACCAGCCACAGCCTACATCTTTACATAGTGGCACCAGCTTTACCCAGTTCAGGGGTGAAAGGTCTTTGATCAGCCTCAGAAGAGAAGCACACAAGCTGTGGGATGGCCCCATGCATCACACAAGACAGGAGCTTCCACAGGAGACACCTCACCCTCTGAAAGCAACAGAGCAAGCTCTGTGTCCTACCCTAAGCAGGGCTGTTGCTGGAGTAAAATTTTCAAAATTTCAAAATACTGGCACTGAGGTGACAAATCCCCTTTGATTGTGGCTGGAGAACGAATTAAGGTCATTATAAGTTACCGTCATTAAAAGGTTTTTAAAAGTCACATATGCTCTTTAAAATGCAATGCCGACTCCTCAATTACCTGGCCAGCACACAGGGATGAGGGAGGCCATGGACAGGTTATCAGCTATCTTCCTCCTCAACCCAGAGGCTGGTGAACAGATTCAGCACCCCTGCCTCAGACGCTACTCAGACTTTGTGTAGGATGAAAAGTTAGGAGCGCTGGATCCAGAAAGCAGCCACTCATAAAACCAGCAAAGCATGTGCATTTGGCTTTTAATTGACTCCCTAGTGTCTGAATGATGAGATTCTTGTGTCTTTTCCTTAAAGCAATACAAAGAGAAAAGAGAAAGAAAGAAAGAAAAGAAAAGAAAAGAAAAAAAACAACAACCCCAAAGCTATATACAATCAGATAAGGAAAGGTGCCAGCAAGTATTGATATTATGAGGAAATTCACCATATTTACACCATCAGGCTGTTATTTCATTTTGTGTTGTATACATTTCTATGATTATTATTGTTATTGCTGTTGTTATTATACTTTCCCAAGAATCCATTTCAGTTACTGACATTCTGTGCCAGATGTGAATATGGTTTTCATTGTTTCAATAATGGGTATTTTGTAATTATAACATCTATATTCAGTATTACCAACACCCTCTGGAACAGATTTCTTGCTCTTCTGTACAGTCAGACCTTCCTGCAATGTGTTTCTGCAGTTCCATTAAATAAGAGCCTCAGCAAACCACTCTGGTGTTGAATCTCTCCAGCTTAACTTCCACACAAATCCTATGTGGTGTAGGAAACAGTATGTGCTCTTTCTCACTCTTGTCACCTGTTAAGGTTTTACTGACTAAAGAGAATCCCAGGATGCTTTTTCTAAGTCATCTTCCCATTGGCTGGAAGGTCTTAAACCTTTTTCTTTTTTCTTTCCTTCTTCCTTTCTCTCTCTCTTTCTGTCTTGGAAACATATGATACTTAGTTTTCTAACAGATAAATCTATCTTATAAACAAAATAAAGAAAGAAAAATACAGATTTTCACATACAAATAAAAGAAAGCTAGATTTTGAGGATATTTCAGTGTCAGCAAGAAATTCTTTGCATCCAGAGTGAAGTTTTTTGAGGGAAGGGAGGGAGAAAGAGATAAGAAAAAACATAGAATGGAGGGAAGACTACACAACACAATTCAGTGCCATGCAGAGATTTCTGAGTGCTCTTAGGCTCTGCTTTCTACCACTGTATGGTGCAAAAGCTAGAATATGAATCAGCCATCTGTCTTTTCCTTTGTTTTTGAGGGAGGAGACAAGTACACTAGGAGTTACACCAAAGCTGATGAGAATTAACCTGATCGCATGTTCAGCTTTCAGCTTGAGAACTATATCCTACTAATTTTTTATAGAGCTTTGGTTTTGCATCACAGACTTTGTGTCTACTTTATGTACCTCCTATTATGAGATGTAAGACAAATACAGTGCTATTTCCACAGCATAAAATGCAAACCAAAACACTGATATAATAGTGTCATTCCATTTATATTAATATTCTAAAAACAGTTTTCATGGAAATTAACTCATTTTGCTACACAGTGATTCCAAAGACTCTGTAGATCTTCTACAGAAATCCACAGTTCCTGCCCTCTTGGCTCAGCCATTTTTCTCAGGTCACTCAGTATGTAAGCCTATGAGCTTAATTTATTTATTATCAGTTTTTCTTAAAATAATTTGGTTTCTTATTTTCCTGTCCCTATGATAGCTGAGTTCCTAGGAATGGCATAGCTGTGGTATATCAGTTATTTTTTCAGCTGTCAGCTTCCCTCAGCTGTCACTTTAATGTGAAAATTCCAGAAGATGTATTATGTATACAAATATGTTACAAACTATGCCATGACATAAGAAGAGTAAGATCTGTCTGTTTGCCTGTGGTTCACTCAGCTAAAGTTGTTCACTTCCTCCCGGCTCTGTCTGGTTCTTGCAGTGAGTTAGCCTTTAATCTACATCCAAAACATCCAGTTGTTCCGGATGGCCTCATTCCCTTAGTAAAGAAGGCCTCTGTACCTCCTCTCCTCCCACTGAACAACACAGTAGCGAAACAAAACTCAAGCTCTCTGAAGACTGTGGAATTAATCTGTATGAATTTATGAATATTGTATGAGGCCAGGTAATGAAAAATGTTTATTTAAACATACAATAGTTTGATAGCTGGTCTGTTAGAAAGCAACAAAAGAACAACTTGTGGATAAAATAACTAGGAGATGCTTGCTGGTCAACTCAAATAACTTGAAAAAAATATTGAAACTCCCAGAGGGCTCCCTCTAACAGACAGCATCTCAACACTTGATGGCCTGAATATCACAGACCAAATCAGTGAAATTAATTGAATGAGAATGGACAAACTGTAGGTAACTGTAAACCTAAAAAAATGTCCATTTGAATGTACCAGCCAGCAGAACTTGTGTTTTCTTCATGAAAATGAAAGTGGTACTTTTAGCTTGTCTTTCTGAAACTTGGAAAAGACCACTTTCCCAAGTATAAACAACTTATTAACCGAATAAAATGAGAATGTACATTAAACATATTAACATTAATGAATACTAAGAATTGTTTGTGAACAGTCAACTTAATATCCTGCCAAGAAGCCGTCATAGTACAGACACAAAAAAGGACTGGTTTGACCCCAAATTCATCCTGGTTACAAGAAGATAGGAAAACAGCAATAAAACATCTAACTAATTGGTGAGAAATAGGAGGGAAAATAGAGGCAAATGATCATTAATATATTTTACAAATTTAACAATATGCAAGAATGATAAGGGAAGAGAAAATAGAATATCCCGAGTTGGAAGGGACCCATAAGGATCATCGAGTCCAACTCCTGGCACTGCACAGGTCTACCCAAAATAATCAGTTAAGTATTAATACTTAATAATTAATTCAACTGTATATAATAAGAGTCCAAAAACTCAAGAACAAACAAAAAAGCAGGCTAAAAACTCTGGTTAAAATTTGATGATAACATTATGAAGATATGATACAGAAAAACACCAAATTACCACTGCCTATTTTTCTAAATCTTGTGTGTGAAATATATCACAGCTGTCATTGTCCCAAAACAGAAGCCTACAGTTGCAAGAAAGGAAGGGGCAGAGCAGTCACACCTAGGTTCAGCATTTTAAAGCAAACTGCATCTTATAAGTTATTTTCAATGTGATTTAAAGGAATTCTCTGGGGAGCTGAATGATCTGTCAATATTTACTAACTCTTGGAAAAATGAGAAAATTCCAAAGGACTGGAGAGCTACAAACATTCCTAATATTTGAAAAGGGCAAAAGGGATGGCTCAGGGAACTGGTGAACAATTATTGTGACACTCATCCCAGCAAAAACACTGGAACAGTTGATGTGGGAGTCTATTAACAAAGAACTAGAAGTTAAAAATACACTTAATGCCAGGCAACATCTGAGCTAGGTTTTGTCACATAAACCCATTGTCTCTTCTTGAAAACAGGATTATAGGTTTGGTTGATAAAGACAATTGTGTTGATATAATACATTTAGATTTCTCCAAGGCATTTGAGTTAGCACCACATGACATTTTGGTTAAAAAGCTTGCATTATATGGAATTAAAAGAGTACGTATTAGATGGCTTGAGAATTAGATCGTGACACATCTCAGATGGTAGCTGCTAAGGCTGAGATATCAGCAAGTGAGACTCTTTCCTGCAGTGTACCAAGAAATCAATTTTTGGTTTAACACTGCTATTGTCATCAGTGACTTACATCAANTTATTTCTCATGCCACAAAACACCCCCCACCCCAGAACTAAAGCTGACTGGCAGCAGGACTGCTTTTCTCAGTTGCTTTTTTTTGGCCTCTGGGAAGGAGTACACAGACCCACAGTGGCCATGAACCACAACTTTAAAACATCTGACAGGGACAACATTAAGTCTTTCATTGCAACATTTGCTAACAGCAGAAGAATTGGTGCAATATTTAATAAAGAGAGCAGACTATTAGCACAATCTAGTCCAGTTTGTTTGGTTAAATAATCAGGAACCACCAGAGGAAATTTAATGCAGTCAGATGCAAGGTACAACTGCTGGGAACCACAACATAGGTTAAACCTACAGTGAGGAGACTGCCCTGGAAAACCTGGATACCTCAGTCCAAATTTAGAGATCATTAGTTGTCATTGCAATGCTCTATTGAAAAAGCTGACCTGATACTTAGTTTCATAAAGGAGTTTAAATGGCAGCAGAAGGAGGAGGTACTTTTGATAAACACAATTAAACGACTTTCTGAATGGGATGGCTGATACTATAGAGTGCTACAAAAATAATGTAAAGAGTCTGGCAGGTCCATTGTGCTATTATGATCAGGATCATACTTACTAACACAGTTTAGAGGAGCAATTCTAAGTTAAAACTCTGCTTTCTCATATTCTTCGTGGTTTCTTTGTGGTTAAATCAGCTTACACCTCACTACTGTGCTGGCACGCAGCCACATCTCTTCCAAGGATGATTTGCAAGTGGCAATCCCAGTTGGTAGGCTGACTGCTTTACAGCAAGACCCAGTGAAAGACTGGGAAAATGGCAAGCACCTCTACAGAGGGAGAGATTAATGCTGAATCTGTTTCCTGTCATCAAGAATTCATAAGGACTTCACTGGAGTCAAAAAAGACAGCTAAGCCCTACACCAGGACTCAGGTTACGGCAGGAGCATCCAGTAGAAATCCTAAACCACTCTTCCACTTCCTCTTACCACCCCGGGCTGCACTTGCAAGAGTTTGCTGCAGACCACAGGCTTTCCAGGTTGTCCTTGATAGCATACAGCCCCTCACATGGCTTGTCACTAGAGCCTGCTACAGCCTATCTTCTCCCCTCCTGTTTCCCTTCCTGTTCTTGGTCACGTGCTGCTCTTCTCCCTGACCTGTGCAAGAAAGTGAAAGCTGGCACATTGACATAAAGAGCTGGCTCCTTTGTAAAAATGTACTAAATCATAATCTAACTCATGGCTTAGTGAAACATGGACACCCAGATGTAACATATGAGGTAGATGGGGTTACTTTCCCAAAACAGCCAGCAATCTCTCTCCTATCCCAATGAGCTCTTGCATCCATCTCGACCAAAGCCTGATAGCCAGCCTCCCTTTGAACTGGTCGCTTATGGTATGTGCTCTCTTTGACCTCTGAGAATCTTTCCCCACCTCTGCCTACCTAAGTAATTTCCAGGGAAATTTGCTCAGAAAACAGATATGGCAGCCACTGTTTTGCTCATGTCGTACAAAAGACACAGATGCACTTGCCCCGGCTGCTGGGCTGCGCACTGATCACTGATTTCACCTACTGTATGTATTTCTGTTTGGGAAATAGATCTAGTGCATTGTAATTCTCTCAAGCTCTCCCTTTTAACAATGCTTTGTATAGTAATGAGGTTAGAGTTAATCTATCATTTGCAAAAGGCTTACTGTAAGGCAAAAAAGCTTTGATAGAAAAAAATCTAGCTGGGATATTATGAAAAAAAAAAAAAAGAGGCACTTTCAGGCAGTGTAGGGTGATAATGCTGCTAGCTCCATTGTCACTGTCCTAGTGGGGAGGCAAGAAAAAGGTCCTAGCACGGCTAAATAGCGATGTAGTCCTAAAAGTCCACTTTGTTTTGACCTTACTCTTAAGCATTACTGGGCTTTTGAAAAGGAATTTAATTGGAAAAGAAAAGCATCATTTAATCTTCTTGAAAAACGTATTTTTTCCTGGGGATTTTCCTGCCAAATAGTCCTATTTTAGTTAGCAGCATGGCCTCAAAGGTAGGACCACTCCAGTTTCACTTAGCACTGCTGTTGATTGAAAGGTGTAATTTGACAGAGGAGAGAGCGCCACATGGGCAGGTTGTAAATGGAACAGGCATCTCCAAATACCTGATGTCATTAAGAAATTCTGAGTGCATCAGATTTGGCTTTAATTTCCTTACTATCCTTTCCTTTCATGCCCTGACTATTAAAACTGAATTGAAATTAGCTGGCTACCTATTGTGAGTGGGTATTAGAGACAAAAGATTGGTCCAGAGAAGGATGCTGGTCTTTTATTCTAGCTGCAAAGGCCACCTGGAATTAAAGAAAGACAGAAAGGGTAAGAGAAGCAGGCAGGCTTGGAGCAACGTAGCAAAGACACTCAGGCCTATGTTACAGTTCAACCAAATAATCAGTGGTGTCGCCCAGATTTGAAGTTACCCTTGAGAGTTCATCTAGTGAAACTGAAACCATCTGTTCTCTTTAACAAGGATGTATTCAAGAACCGAGGAGCTTGAGTCAGAGAGAATGACATGCATATTAAAAAGTAGTATACTGATTGAGTATTACCAGCATTGAAAATAGGCTTACTCAAGAATATGGGCCGACAACGCACATATAAATCACTTCCATGGGTCAGTAATGACCAGGTACAGATGATGATTCAAATTCTGAAATTAGACTTGTTTTTATAAGCAGTAATTAAGGTTGAACCACTTGGAAGCTTAAAAGTGTGTATAAATAGGCAGGTACAGGCTAACCTTTTGCCTGCGCTCTGGACAGCAGAGGAAAGAAAAGCTCTAAAAGTAAGAACTGTCAGACTTCAAGTTGCCTGTGAGTGCCTCATCTATCCCTAGGAAAGTGTGCATTAGGATACAGTCTCTAATTGCAGGTTCATTTACTATTTTTTTTCTAGGACCCCGGCCTTATTCAATATCTTAGATGGATATTGCTTATTTAAAAATTTTCAAATTTTCCTTTTCCTTTTCCTTTCAGTTTGTTTTCCTAGGCTGTTATAACATGAACACTTCTCCAGGCCCACTTGAAAGTTGAAATCCTTAATTTTCTTGTGAGGATTTCTATTGTACTCTTTATTACATCATAGTGCTCCAAAAGCTTCTTCATAATATCCCCCTTTTGTAAACCATGAACTGAAGCAAAAGGGGTTGAAAGTAAAGAGCCTGCCTTTGGGTGCTCAACTGGTTATGTCTAGATGGTAGGGTGGGCATGTTCCACCTCAGAGTTTCATCCAAGCTAGATGATCCCCTGGAGATCACAGAAGATCCCTTTTTTTCCACCCATTCAGATCGTTTTCCAGAGGAGACCTCTTGCCTACAGAGACACATCCAAGTCTTGTGCTAACAGAGAGCTGGGGCATAGATGGGGTGCACAGCACCAGGAGTACAGTGATAACCATTAGGACACATTGCTTTTGGAGTGATTGGACTTACACACAGCTCCAGACATTCCAGGATGGCTCTGTTGGCTTCAGTTGGAGCTGAAGGTCCACAGCTCTCCTGCAAACCAGACTTCAAGGCCCCAGCCAGGCAGACAGCTGGGAAACAAGGATCTCACACTTGATGACAATCTGTGAAAGAAAAGAAAGAAAAGAAAAGAAAAGAAAAGAAAAGAAAAGAAAAGAAAAGAAAAGAAAAGAAAAGAAAAGAAAAGAAAAGAAAAGAAAAGAAAGAAAGAAAGAAAGAAAGAAAGAAAGAAAGAAAGAAAGAAAGAAAGAAAGAAAGAAAGAAAGAAAGAAAGAAAGAAAGAAAGAAAGAAAGAAAGAAAGAAAGAAACTTCTCAAAGTTATTTGGGCAACTAACATGCATAAAAAAAAAAAACACCTAGGAGGTTTTTTCAAGATCCTCTTGGCAATCACTGCAAGCAACCATCTCCAATTCGGAGCACCTAAGTACTCAGAAATCTGGTCCTAAGTGGTTTGACGGCATTATATATGAATTCTGACACAGAGGAAAGATCTTGTTCCTTAAGACAATGTTGAACTACTCTAACAATAACAGAACACATAAAAAATAGCTTTGGAAGGGTCCTTGATTTCTATTCAGTTCATTCTCTTGTCTCCAGCATCTCTACCACAGGGCAGGATCAACTACTTCTAAGCCATCTCTGATCGATGTTTTTCTGACCTGTTCTTAACACAGAAGGATTGCAAACCTGACCTATACGATCATTCTGAAGAACAATGTAGTTAAATAGGAGGTGTAGGAACAGAAGCCAGAAAAACATTTCAGGTCCAGTCTGGCAGTCACCTTGCCCAAGAAACACCTAAAGTTTATATTTACAATCTAATGAGGACATGAAGAATCTAAACTATTCTTTCCTATGAATCTGACTCAGTAATCCATGCTGTTACACTAGGCTTTGAGTATGATTCCCAGCGGCTTAAAATTATATAATACTTCATCCATATTAGCCCCTCTATAGATAAGACTCAGCGATTGTACAGCATTTAAAATACGTTGTTCAGAAATAACCCAAATCCTGTGACTGGAAATTACCTTTGCTTAGTTTAAAGTTGCTAGAGCATGAAGTTTATTTGTACAACTGAGACAGCAAACAAAGAGATGTAAAAGAAAAATCACAATGCTTGTGTGGTAGGGGCTGATTCAGGTTGGGAGGAAAGTAGCCGGCTGAGTCCCCTCTATTAGCAATGTCCAGCATGGTGGGTGATCAGTGTCACATAATGGGAGATCAGACTGATGAGCAGCTTCCCACCCTCCATCCCATCCAAGGCACTTGCTTCGAGCTGAGCTGCAATATCACATTGTTTTTTCTCGCAGTGGTTTGGCTGACTGAATTACAGAGATGCTTGCAGGGCACCTAGCTACAGGGTAGTTGTATGAAGCTGGGGATAACAGCCTTCTAGTGCAGAAGTGCCAAAAATCAGCTAAATGTTAGGATATAAAGATGAGCACTGAAGCATTCATAGATACAGTAAGGAAAGTCATCTATATCCATACATATGTAATATATATATATATATATATACTCATACACATACATATATATATTGATTCTATCTTACTGTCTGCAGCAGATAAATAGTGAACTATATTTCTTCCTGCATTTTCATTCTACAAAGTGCCTTTTCTGTTTCTATAGCAACTTCTGTTGTTTGTAACTTGTAGTCTATGCTAAAAATATCCTGGTTTAAAAGGGGGGAAATTCTAAAAAGTTAGAATAATTGGAAAAGATGGCAATTTTAAAATGAAATAAAGTCATAGACTATGTTTAATATGTAGTCTGTTCACCATAAGAAGCACTGACTGTGACATCCATTATGTGACTTATAAAATAGAAATGGGGCTTTTATTAGTATGTCACAGGTTCTTTGTTACAACCTGAATTACTGCCATTTGAATGACTATCTAGTGTTCTCCATCAGAAATTCAGCCACTTGGTAATGCGTAGAAAAGAGTTCCACATCTAGACATACACATCCTCCTGCCATGGGACCCCTTCATCCAGATTTCAGAGCAATAAGTGCAATTAATGTGCTCAATTCTCAACTGCAATGATTTTGACAATAGGTGCCCCACACCCATGAAACCAGATTTTGTAAAGAGGAGCTTTAGCAATGGGCAACAAGATAAACTGTGATGAGTGCTATTCTTTTTTTCCCTTCCTTAAATAAAGAGAAAGTCTTTTATGGGTTATCCTTCAACTCCCTTCAGGTGACACATCTGAAACAATCCCTCCCATAGCCATTAAAATTTTATGAATACACGTGGTTTCTGAAAGGCAATTAGTCTTCCTCTCCATGCTGTGTTGCCGTAGTTTGGGCAACACAGTATGTTTTATAATATCATGTATGCACAGGGTGGCACACATTCAATACGAAAACCATAGCTGCAAACTTAGGCTGCAGCATTGCATTACTACGAGCAGCACAGGAGGGCTCATGGCCTCCACTGATTTCTTGGCTCTCTTCTCTGCACCATGTCTCAGTAGTGGCCCACCTTTGAGAAACAGAAAGGGCTTAGCGTGGGACATGGATAAAGATGGTCCTCCCCAGCCTCTGGTCTGTGCCTATAGGCTTCCCTCTGGGGAGGAAGGTGAAAAAGGAATTGCAAGAAAAATGGGCAAACCAAGAGGTCAAATTTGTTAATAAGCAACTTCCTTCTTGTGCACAATAGCTAATAAAACCAGTGAATGCAAGAGAGTGACTCTGCAACACCTCTGCATTAAAATACACTGAGGGCACTCTGAAAGATCTTAATTAATCTTTTTTATAGCTAAACTGAATACTTGTGGGGACAGAGACTGCACTATATTTGTTCTGAATAGAACACATTGTCAGCAGCCAATAAATTAAACTGTAATAGATGGAGTCATCTTGCAGCCGCACGGTTTTGTACAGACATTCCTGATGGGACTGTTGCATACTGTTGTATGCTTCTCCTTGAGCTTATTCTGTTATCTACATCTTTCTCCAGGCTGATGATTTTCAATTATTTCCTTGTTGATCTCTGAATTTTGCCAGGGGAGGTGCAGAGGACATCTTTGCTTCCCTCCTTTCCTGATTATGTTCTGAAGATCACTTTGCTTTACCCTCCCCTCTGCCGCTCGAAGCCATCTTTGCATTTTAAAAGTTTGTTGATTCTTTCTAAGTTATTCATCCCTCATTTCAGCATGAACAGATTTGTCTTGCAAGGACGTAGTTATGATAAGAGTTATGCAATTGTTTGATTAGTTTTCACAACGGTTACAAGATTAAGACTTCTGGCACCCAGGAAACCAGTTTTCCCACCTTTCTACTGATTTTCGAAGTAAACTTAAATCATGTGAATTAACCAAGGCAAACTACAGGATGGCTTTCCCTCTTTTGTCTCTTCATTGCTGTTCTTTACGCTACCAGTCTTACAAGAAGTACTGTGAGTTAAGTGGATACCAAGGTCTCGTCTGCTCCAGACAGGAGCAGAATATCTGATTGCAAATTTAATTCTCTGACTCCAAGCCATTCTGTTCTTTCTGAATTTTAATTTTTCATTCTGCAGTGCCAGAAGCAGACAGTTCAGGTTAGTTGGAATTATCCTGAGAATTACAATTCCAAAAGGTGCCCAAAGAGTCAAGGTGCAGTATATCTGTTCCATCAGCCTTTGACCAATGACCAATGACTTCTGCCAGATGTTCTACCACTGTTGCCAGCTTGTATAGTCACTCATATGTGAAATTTTTAACTGAGTCACAGGGGCTAGCAGCATTTTCTTTGCTCACAGACAGCCATCCTCAGCTGACGTAAATGGATACAGTTCTTAAAAAGCTGATGTACCTAATTAAAGTAGGTGATGTTCTGCCACTTACAAGAATCTGAAATTCCTGTGTATGCTGGAACATTGCTGAAAAAATCCAAAGTTTATCTGAGATGTGCA
This sequence comes from Anseranas semipalmata, assembly GCA_013399115.1. Taxonomy (NCBI): domain Eukaryota; kingdom Metazoa; phylum Chordata; class Aves; order Anseriformes; family Anseranatidae; genus Anseranas; species Anseranas semipalmata. Next base: position 105,372 of record VXAA01006140.1, on the reverse strand, counting down.
AGCTGATCTTTTGGTAACGCATGGAGAAGAGAGCCAAACACCTCTTAATGTCTACTTGCTTGCAATGTCATCAGATCTTTCTTGGTGACAAATATATTTCTTAAAATTCATTTACATTGAAAGCACCTCCTGTTTCAGGAAAATGCTTTGCCACCTTTAAAATCAGTTAGCATTTTAATCTTTAGTAAGGAGGTAAGAATTTCATTCAGAACATGGCCAGAATTAATAGTAACATACATTCTTTTCTGCTCAGGGACACTACTGGCATACTATACTGAGCATGCTGAACACAGGGTACCATCCTACAGCTGCCAATAATTATTCAGAAAGTTTCTTCCACCACACCAAAATTCAGTGCAGCTGCTGGGGATTGAGGCTTTGGTGGAAATGTGTGAGGTTTCTTTTCTGCATCATCTCTAATGTTTTCTGACCCACTTATACTCAAACATACCTTTTAAAAATGCCACTTGTTCAGGACAGAGAAAGTGTGATGCCTGATTCCCCTCATCCTATACACTAAGGAAAGCAATGGTCCTTAGAGCTATAACTTCCTCTTTGACAGACAGCAGGAAGAACTCTCTGCATCTATGGAGAGCCCTGAAGCTGTCCTCTCTTGATATCTAGCTCAGCCTCTGGAGTAACCAAGGAAGATTCTGCTCTCAGAAGAGTGAACCCTGGTTTTACAATGAGCCCAGCACAAGCTGGAGTAAGTGTTTGGGTCCTTAGGCAGCATGGGAAATCAGGCAGTCTTCAGATATGATGGGTACTGCTTACAGAACTGCATGAAAGAGTCAATATTTTAACTTCTGAGAGTACTCAGTAACAATGAGTCACAGTCACCTGCCCAGATAGTGAGGCCCCTGATAGTCTTGAAAGGAAGCACCCCCACTGACTCCAGAAGTGTTTGTCTTGGTAGGGGACTTAGAGGCTTTCCAATGGAAGGGCAACTACACCTTTTGGGAATCCTTGCCTGGAATAGTGAGAGCCAGTTCTGTGGCTCCAGGACAAATGAAGCTTTCAAGAAAGCTGTTGAAGAGACATGTGACTCCTCTGCCTGATCCTGCCCCAGGAGACATACAGATTTCCACAAGAAAGCTGCAGAGATTCGGGTTATTTAGCCCTGATGGAAGATTTCAGGATTTCATTAGGGATCATCTGCTAGATGCACACAAGCCAAAGATCTATGAAAACCTGCAATTTATTTAGCTGGCTATAGGATGTTAGGTAGGTATTTATGCCTCAGTGCCTCCAGGGTGCACTTGCTTGTAAACAGCAGTTGGCTCCATTTAGAAATAGGAGATTGTAATCAGCCACCTTCTGTGTTACATCCTTCCTGTGAAAAGTTCTACCAACCTCAGTAAGAAATAAAGAAACCAGTTATAATGGGAACCACTCCTCTCCTCTTGGTTGCCAGTAATATACACATATTCATTAGCTGAGTGTTTGGCAGGGGGAGGTTCAGGTCCTTCCTTTTCCTATGCTTCAGCAAATCTTTACTCTCTTCAGTCTACGGCAAAGAAAAGCTTTTTAAGTGCAGGTTGTAACCCATCTAACTTTAGCCCTAATGAAATCCACATCTGGAAGATATTAGGATGCATTGCAATTTTTAAAGTGTGGGTGTTAGGACTCACTCTTTTACTTTATATTTTTTAAAGTGATGGGCATGCTGTGTTCCAGACCACTCCTGGTGCTTCGTGCTTATATGTGTATTTTAATTTGTGTTCCATTATGTTGCCTTTTTCTTTTGGGAATGGTTTTCTGCTGGCTTGTGGTCTGCTTCATAATTCAAATGGAAAGTTTCTGAAAATAAAAGAGGCTTTAATGCAAGACAAAAAGTCGTTGTAAGATTAAAAAATAAAAAGGATATGTATCTTTCTGTGGTGCAGTGATTTATAAGCTTCTGAGGGGATGGGTAAGTTAGAATGTGAGATGACTTTTAGAAACCGCCCTTTGGTCTTCTAATACCCTCATGAACACATATGTGGAAGATTTGAAGCTGAGACCTAGGTCACATTTACTTGCAGAGAAAAACATCTGAGGGCCACTTCTGACAGTTCATTTATGTCAAGGAGATGTGACTCCCACATGCATCTGGCCACTGGATTGCCTACTCTAAGGATGAATATGTGAATTTTAAACAGTATGCCCAGGATAACAGGTCTATATATTTCACTTCTATAACCTATGGCTCTGTGAAAAGGGACAAATTATGCTTTTGCAGAAGGACCCAGGGGGGATTCTGCAGACACTATGTGGGGCTTTCTCACTGCATCCTGACTCAATAGAGTGAGCCAGCCCTCATTCCTCTCCCAAGCCCCCATAATCATAAGAAAACAGAGGAAGTACACAACCTGAAAGAGGGACACTGTGTACTTTAGGCAGATACCAAATCTGGATAACTGGGAGAACAAGACTGTGGAGAACGCCATACAGCACCTCTACTCCACAGCCTATAGGTGGTCTTAGGCACTTTAGCTTCAATAAAAGTTTAAGCACAAAGTAGGTGCCTAAACAAACCTGGTTTCTAAAGGAAAATAACAAAGAGAAAGGGCAGCAGCTGAGTGTACAGAGAATACCAGGTCAAGACAATGCGGAAGGTCAGTGTGAGTACCTGGAGGTTATCTCCCGGTGGATGAGGGAGTCCTCTTCTTTGAACCTGGGGCCATGCTAATCCTCCATTACTGAATAGAATCATAAAGGAAATATTCTTAAATCTAGAAACTTGCTTGGCATCATTTCTGACCAGATCAGTTCTTTACACTACCTTGGCTGAGGGCTGTAAGTTAGAATCCTTTTAAAGTCAGAAAACAACAGGGAAAAGAGCTTCAGAAATCATGTCCTCCCAGGATGAGTGAGAGTGCTGTGTTTTTAAATTGTTGAATACAGGGTGAACTTAAAAGGAGAGACCATTTCCATTGTTCCTGAGGCAAGAACCACTGGCGGTTTCCTTTGAGCATAGTCCCCTTGCACAGAGCGTGCAAAGCAGCTGAGAGTGTCTCTGCATGACCTCAGTCAGCCTCTGAACAGACTAAGCAGGACGTGTAAGAAGCAGCAGCCATTGGGTGTGTCTTGCCTATAAGGAATTCATAAGGCTAAATATGGCTTGAAACTGACTTTAAGCCCATTATAAGAAGCTACCATATCTTGTTTGGCAGGCCCCTCATCATGCAGTAATTACCTCCCTTTTAGGAGCACACTGACAGAAAGCACAAACCCACTCTTGTTACAGCCAGTGGCAAAACTCCTGTTGAATTCAGCAGACGCTGCAGCAGTGGATGCTAGCATCCTCCAGGCCAGGCTAAGAAGGAAGAGGGAGTCTTTTCCAGCTGGAACTGAAGCCTGGTAGAACTGAAAGTGCAGGTTGGTGAGATACTTCCCTTGTAAGAAACCAACTATTTCCATATTTTCTTTTTTCTTTAAAGTTGAGCAACTTAAATTGCTTTCCTTTCCTTAAAACTTCTCTCAAACAAATCCTTTGGTTATAGAATATGCATGCAAAGACTTGGACAAGCTGAGAAATCAGAAACTCATCTCTACTGTTAAAACACTGGCACTTCTAACCCTCTGAAAGGTAGAATGTGTTGTGAGTTCAGCTTCTTCTCTTTTAACTTTTGCATTTAATTAATATTTGTCTGAAGGGCATGTTCTTGTTACTCAGAAGCATGCCTCAGTGGTGCTAATGTTCAGCTAAGTGACCTGAAGTTGGTTAACAATTATCACCCTAAATTTTTCCAGCCAATTATCTCCAGAGGTACTAGAAGGGATTATTTATTATCCCTGTCTCAGTTGGTTAAAAAAAAAAAAAAAGTATCCCTGAAAATTAATTTAGTTTCCTTAGGGAAGATTATAAATCTGTGATATAACATTATGAAAAGGCTGTGAATTTTAGACATGTTTTTAATCTATCTGGATATTCATACAGTCTCTCTAGTACCATAAACAATGGTGTAGTTGCAAAGTGTTTTGGGCTGAGCTGGTTTCTTTGTTGTGTGAAACACAGTGATAGTGGGTATTGAAAGTGCTCTCGATGAATTAATTTTATTATAGCTAGACAACATGGTGAGCATAGGGATAAATCACAGCTTATTATACTTGTGAGTACTCTTGTATCACTTCAGCGCTTAGAAAGCCACCTAAAACTAGGACTTTAGTGTGCTAGGTGCTGGACGAACAGAGACCAAAAACTTAGCCTCTACCCAAGAAAACATGCACTTTAAATACAAGGCAATAAGATAACTGACTGGTGACCAGGAAATATGAGACAGGAATAACAGGACTAAATGAGCAGGATTAAGATGGCACAGGATGTCAGTGAGAGATGTAGGTCAGTAAGACAGCTGCAGTAGGAGATCACATATATGTGCAAAACACCTCGGTATTAAAGGAAATCCGCATATCACATGAATATTAAAGGAAGAAAATACACTCTCAAACACTCAAAATAGAGAAATGCCAGGGGACATTTGCTCCACATGAACAAGAAGTTTTGATTGAAGTTCTATGGGAGTAGCACAAATTGCTACTGCATCTGGAAAATACACGGTTAAAAAATGCACTTCTAGCCCCAAGGCTGTGGGCCTGGCAAGCCTAGGAAGCATAGCCAACAGTATAGGCCTTGAAAGAGGAAGGATCTTTAGAAGGACATCTAGTTCCCCTAAGGAGGGTACTTTGGGGAATACATGCACTTTCTGTAAGGATGGAAAAATACCAAGAGAGATTTTTGCTGTGAATTTGCCCTGGCATCCTAATAGCTGCAATGGCCATGACGGTTAGGCATTTGGCACTACTCACAGTATAAACCTGTAAAAGGACCCATCTCTCCATATGCACTTGATACTTGCTCAATGTATCTCAAGGAATGAAACAGGACTTCTCCTCCTTGTGCCCATGCAACCTGAGAATCAGCTATAGGATTAGTGTCTCTATTGGGTTTATGTGGCAAGGGTTTGGTGGTGGGGTGGCTGCAGGGGAGGCCTCTGTGAGCAGAGCCCAGCAGCTGCCCCACGTCAGATCAGAGCCAGCTCCAGACAGCTCCAAAAGGGACC
>VXAA01006140.1:62230-99836 GCA_013399115.1 Anseranas semipalmata | reverse complement strand
GGCGGAGACGCAGCGTTAGGGACTGACCGCAGCCGCCATTCCCTGTTCCCTTGCGCTGCTTCAGGGGAGGAGGTAGGAGAGGGTGGGTGGGGGAAGGTGTTTGTAGTTTGTGTTTAGTTCTCACTGTTCCAGTCTGCTAGTGATAGGCAATAAATTATATTAATCTCCCCATGCTGAGTCTGTTTTGCCCATGATGATAATTGGTGAGTGATCTCCCTGTCCTTATCTCAACCCTTGAGCCCTTTCTATTGTATTTTCTCCCCCTTTTCCTTTGAGGAGGGGGAGTGAGAGAGTGGCTATGGTGGAGTTCAGCTGCCCAACAGGGTGAAACGACCACAGTGTCTATCATTTTTTTTCTCATTCTCACACCTCTCTATTTGCCTAAATTCCTCATCATTGGTGCAATCTACACATTTTCTTTTTGCCCAGCTGCACAGCCCTGCTTAGTTTTAATTAAGGGTCTAAGGCAGAAAGCTAAATGAAGCCTCTATGCCTCCTTGTAGACAGGATGTCCTTCGTTCTAGCACAGGCGAGGAAGTAAATGAAGAGGCTAACTTTGCTGCATGTCAATATGGTCTATGCAAGCCAGCCAATTTTCTCTATTATTCTATGAGGATATAATTTCTTTCTGGAGTGTTGTGAATCCTTGCTCTCTCATATGGATGGTTTAATGGATCATTTCTTTAGGAACAGTACACAATACTGCAGGGCACTTGACATTTATATCAAGGATGTAGGGCAAAATTCTATTGTACTTTATAAATAGCCGTGACTATGCTATTAGAAACCAAGGGACAGATTACATCAACTGCTAGAGCATTTTCTCCCGCAATGGTTGTGACCATAAGGTGTGACTCCTAGGAGCAAAAGTGACATCTGTAATGTTTGTGAAATCTATGAGATGTGTTTGATCTCCACCATAATGCAGTGTGTGCTTTGCTGGGCTGTAAACAGCAATCTATGAGTATCAACCATGAAAGTATCTTCTCTTCAAATCTCCAACAAAGAATGAAAGCCGATAGCTTTGGGGCCTAGGCCATTAAATTTTCCTGAGAATTTTTCCTGTCTCCCCTTCATATGTTTAACAGCTTATAAATTAGATTTGAGATGATTGTCCTGGAAACCAGATTCTCTCATATTTAGGTTCTTATCTCACCATCCTTGTCTTCCAGAAGAGCCTAAAGGAATACAATTAATAGTCTATTCCTAAAACATCTGATCTACACATCCGATTATTTTAGAAAGACAACAATACAAATGCTTTTGAATTTGCAGTCATGTCCTTGAAAGAGTAGAAATACAGTACTAGTATACAAAGAAATAAAGTTTTAAAGAGAGCTTGAATATTTGTGTGTTGTCTAAAATGCCTTCTCTTACCAAAAATGTAAGAGTGATATATTTGATATATGTGAAAGATGCACTGTTCCTTGTAAATCTTCACCTAGCATGCTAATAAACATAGCCATAGTAAAGGCTAATCACGGTTAACAGTGAATAGTGTGGGAGAGACAAACTAAAAATAAACTGCCAGACAGTAAACTCCTCACATTGCAGAAGCCTCTTGAAGAGCTGGTGCAAACATCCCTAGACTCCTAATTTATCTGGCTTCTCCTATTTTATTCACTTTCATGCTTCTTATAAATATCTGTCACATATCTACTTAGCTGCATTAAGCCACTGTAGAAGGAAGACTTTGAAAGAGAGAATTTAAAATGTTGAGCAGACCAGTGATCACAGGACTATGTAATAAGCCAAAACAAGTAATTCTCTTCTATGGCATTACTTATAAAATAACTCACCCATGGTATTAAAAAAATAAAATAAAATTAGAATATCAGGAAATGCAAACAAGGCCCAAATACCTCCATATTCTGCCAGTATTCCTGGAATATGGATGTATTTCCTTTTCCAGAGAACTGTGCTCTGTAGTTCAGAACAAGCATCGGGAATGAAATCTTGTGAGAAAGGCACCTATACCACCACACCATTAGACCAAGATGTGAAACGAAAGCTGATATGGAAGCTGATAGTACATCAGGCAGTGTCTCTTACCAGGGCCACGCTCACATAAATAACTTTGGCATTATTTCCATTTCTCATTGAATTCTAGATGAACGGAGCTAACTCATAAGCTTAGTGCAGGCGTCTCTTGGTGGAACTGCAGGTTGGTGTTGCACCGGTCATTCACGATTATCCTTAGTGACTCCTGTTGCCTTAAAACTTCTGAACTTCTGTACTGCCATCTTTTCCCCACCTCCATGCTGCAGAGAACCAGTCCTGATCACCCAGCTGCTCCTCACCTCCCAGAATCTGTGCAGATAGTGACCATTAGGGACCCAGGCAGCAAATTACAATTTGGAAAAGGGAGATTAATTTTAAGCTTTTGGATTTCTCTTCAGTTTCCTGAAAGGATATGTTAGGCTTGAGCCAGGTCATTAACAATCCTTGCTGCACAGGCTTGAATGCTCATCCCTGCTTCTGTAAGAAGGGACCTCAACAAAGCCACAAGATTTGTCATCTACCACTTTTGTATGTGACACAGCCTAGTCCCTTTTTTAACTAGCACTGTATCTCTTCCTGACAATGAAAGCACTGAGGACCAACGACAGCTAAGCCATAAGTGACCAAAAAATGTTGGTGAGAGTGGCCCTGTAGAGTGACATACAGTGTCAGTATTGCCATCACCATCATTTATTGCTCCCCAGAACTAATTTCTGAGGTTGAGCCCAGGGACAGCCATCTCCCTGGGGGTGGTGTCAATGGTATTAAATGAGAATGGTGAATGAAAGTTTCATCTTCTTTCCTTCTTTCTGGAACATCTGCGTAGAGATAGGAGATGAGAGTTTTTTAACCTTGTGTTTTGAGCCTCTCTACTCAGAGCCCTGCTCAGATGCAATCAAGGGGCTGCTGCTGCAGCTTTTAAGTGAAAATTTATGTTACAAGCCTTTCATTTCTTTGAGAGAGGATTGTGTTGGGCTTGCAAACTCTTAAGAAGGACTTTTTTCAAGGGTCTTTTTTAATGGAAGATAGTGCTGTTTTAACCTTGCTCTTGCAGCTTATGACAGTGCCAGAATAAAATAAAATAAAATAAAATAAAATAAAATAAAATAAAATAAAATAAAATAAAATAAAATAAAATAAAAAGAAAGTCCACTGACATTGCATATCAAAATATATCATATTACATGATGGTGTTGGATTCCAGATACACACGGACTAAATAGAAATTGTTGTTTGTCAGGGGTGGTGACCACTGCCACCTTTTTTCTACCTCAGCAATCTCTCTAGCTGGCCAAACTGTAACTGCATAATGCTAGTGTCTTAATTAGTTGCACTGAGCAAGGTGTCTTTTGGACCAATGCTATTACTGAATTTATAGTGTGAGTCTGCCAAGAATGGGAATTCTTTCAGCCAAGACAGAGATTTTGAAATGATCAGAGCAGGGGATTGGAGGCACATTAAAATGTCAAAATAATGTTTCCTAGCTTTCCGTTCCAAAATATTTTACGAATCCTAGGTAATGAACCCCAACAGCATGTAGTTTCATAAGGAATAGTAATTCTTCATTTTACACAAGGGAAAGGAATTCATCCTGGCCATAGAAAAAGCCAGTGTCAGAATTAGAGCCTACAACTAGCAGTGCTAGCTTCCAAGCCTGAGAGCAGCCCATTAGATTTTGCCTAATTGCCAGTCTAAATTAGCCATTAACGACTTCTTCAACTCCCATTTGCTTACTGCAGCAGGATAAAAATCAGAATGTGAGAGGCAAGAAGATGCCTGTCTGAGTCTCACAACAGCTGAAAAAGAAGTTATTTTCAAAAGCTGTTTTTCTTCTTAGATGTGATGGTGACAGCTGCCCTCAGAAAAACACAGACAGACAGACGGATAGGGAATTCCTGTGTTATGAGCTGAACTCGACTTGTATCTTAATAGTATTAAGTCAGGTCATAGTCTCCCATAGCAAAAGAAACAAAACAGAACAGGACAAGGTAATGAAATGAATTTCCACAAGATCTTCCTCTTGAGGGATGGGGAAGAAAATGTTGCAGGGATTGCTGCATCTCTCTGCTCCATTGCTCTTTGAGGATGCTTCTAGCCACATTGACCTCCTCTAAAGCATTCATTTGGGTATCCAGGGGACATGGAGAAATGATGCCACAGGCCAGAGCCAGAGCACTGTTCCAGCCTTCCCCGCACTGCCACCAGCTGCAGAAGTCATGCAGGATGGTGGCCCCATGGAAACCAAGACTTTAGGAATGGGAGCATCCACTTTCCCATGGAGACAGAGGAATATCCAGACACAGATCTCTTCATAACAGAGAGGATATCAAGGCCTGCTGCTAGACCCTCTTAAAGGCTAATTAGACTGGAAAGCCTTGACAGGTCTTTACGGGAATGGTGCTGCAGGGACTGTTCAGTCATTTCAGTGTTTCTAATAAGGAAGCTCAACATACAGTACCTGCAGAATTCGTTATGCCTTTTCTCTGGATCCCTTTCCTCCCTGTTTGCATGCCAACATCACTATTGCATACATGAACATATATTCTGTTTTTCAGACTTTTACTGCACCTGAGCACAAAGAAAGGTGGATCTGCCTTCATATATCTGCTGTTTTGCAACTGTGCTATGGGAAAGTTTAGCGGAGCATGGTTTAATTCCTGTGTGTTCCCAGCTGGGCCAGCAATCATAATGTGAGCTGAAACAAAATCTCCCAGCTGGTTGTGCCAGGCAAGAGGTTACTGCAGCAGATTTTTAGGTTGAATGTTTGTATTTACGTGTTATGGCTCCCAGAGCATTGCTGACGTGACAGCCCTGTTCTTTAAGAACTTCTGCTACAGTGCGTAATAACACAGCTATACAATGAAATTGCTGCGACTCTGAGCTACGCTGTGAATGTCTGATTTCTTGAACTATCCATAGAAGTGCTCCATCCTTGTCTTCCCATCTGTAGCGCATGTTTTGGCAAGATAGCATGCCAAAACTTCTTTCCTTTACCTCCCTTCTCCCCTGTAGGCCCTTATCCCTCCCACTCTAGCTCTTCTCTTTCTTCTGAAACGCTGGGGAGAAAACAACACCCAATGCAGGACTGCTGTTTCTTGTTTTACCTCTGATTACCCTAGGGGGAGAGGATAAAGCTGGTCATCTTCCTACTCTTCCCCTGTAAGGACTTTGGGGGCTACAAAATTCAAAGGCTCCAGATCCGGGTATAACCCATGATGGAGGCGGGATGATTCTCAAAGAGAAATATTTTGTTGTCTTTGACCTGCAGGGATTCACAGGGAAGAAAGCCAAAGTTACAGCAGGAGGAGACGCGGAGCCTGAGGCCAGAGGGAGAGGAGAAGGAGCATGGGGAAGCTCTGTAGGGCCATTCTCCTGCTGCCAGGGGAGAGACGGGGTCAGCAGCGCTGCTGCTTGCCTCCCCCCATGCTGCCGGCATCCCCAGGCATCCTGGCCCCTCGCGCTCTCTCAGCAGCAGCAGCTTGGGCCTGCCAAGCTGTGCCATGGGCAAAGAAAAACCACAGCCAGTGTGATGCTCCCAAAGTCTGCTGCTGGAGGAGCTGTCTGCTCTGCCCATGTGGCTGGCTGTCAGTGTGAATTCCCCTGGTCTGAATACCTATGGAGTCACTCTGGGCTGTATTCTCATGTAGTCTACTTACTTCTACATGCTACCAGCTATCTCTGCTAATCCTAAAGTTATCGCTTAATTTATCACAAAAGGGCTTGTTTGTCTGGATTATTTTGGCCTAACAGGGGCAGAGGAGGGAATAAGACTGAGTTTTCTGAAAATTTGTGAATAGTTTTTAAAAACTCAAGAAATATGCTTGGTTTGTATTTTTCATTTCTACATAACTCAGCTACCGGGCAGGGANAAAAAAAAAAAAAAGGTGACTTTGCTTGCCACAGACGGCAAACAAATAATGAACAATCAAAGCAAAGCAATTACAAGCAACCCAGAGGCAGAAAACAATTCAGTAGAGCAGCTCAGATGAACTGTCACAAGAGCAAGGAGAACAGTCACAGACAAAGCAAAAATGATGGTTTAGTGTACCCACCAGTACACACCAGGTAATCCTGAAGGGAGTCTGACCCATAAGAGCTTTTAAAGCTTCTTTCTCTCCTAGATCCCAGTCCAATAAATCTTTCCAGAACATCCTGACATGTGAGTGTGAGTAGCTGTAATGGAAACTCTCATATGCCTGCAGTTAGGCATGTGCTCATGTACTTTGCTGGATCCACTGTACAAATGTGAATGTGATTTAGTATTTTACTGAAGGTAGTTGCAAGCAGGAAAATGAGCAGGAGGCACAAATAATTTCCTCTGGGATTTCTGGAGCACACATGGTATTTAATTGACGGTTATAGTTTCTCATTCCTACTTCTCCCTCCCTCTTCCTCTGCAAGCATGAAAAATTTACACGCACACATGCACAATCTCAGTGTCCTGATCTGACCCCACCACTAGAAGCAATATAGGACAGCGTTTAGCTGTGAAAAAACAAAACAAACAAACAAACAAAAAAACACAAATCCATGTGAAAACAACCTCACCGGGCTTTGTGTTAAGAATGAACATAGCTTCCACTCAGCAGAGCAACTAACTATGTTTAACACTGCTCTGGCACCAGCTTCTCCAGTGGCACACCTCGCTCTGCATCCCTGCAGGCAGCCCAGCCAAAGGGCACCTGGATCCCCATTTGGGGTGGGAGCAGCCGTCATGTCCCAGTGGGTATTGCTCCTGTGAGAAGGTGCTTGGGTCCTTTCTCCACCAACTGCTTGCCCCTGGGGTTATTACTGAGCAGCAGCCTGTGTACCATAAGGTGTCGTTTTCATGCATGAGTAACAAGTCACTAGTCAGGCTTGTTACACCAGTGCTTAGCAGCCTGCTGCTGCTATAAATAGGTTCCCCTCTCCCAGTTGCTCCCTGGCATGTTCACACCCCGGTTAAGATACTGGTGTCCAACAGTATCGCTTAGCTCAGCTTAAGATCCCTGAACTCGGCAATTTTTCAGGCTGGCACAGCAGACCGTTTATCATCCTAAATCTGGAAGAAAGAAAAAACAATATTGTTTCCTTAGGGCTAGGCTGTGCATGTACTTAGCGTACTAAGTGTTTCGGACATGACGCTCTTGAAGATGCCTGGCACATGTTCCTACCATGTTTCACTGCTGGCTTTTTGCTACAGCAACCCCCCCTTGTATGAAGTGCTCATTGGGCTTGTAAGGCAGTGCCCTTTGTTTCTAATAGTTATTGATTCCCTGAATGCAGGGGAATATGGATTCAATTAGCTGGTCACAGCACTGTAGTTCAGAGCTTGTCAGCATTTCCAGTGTATAAACTAATGTTTTCAAGGTTTATACAACATAACCATAAAAATTCAGCCTGCATTAAAGTTGACATTCAAGGTCCTTTTACAGATGATTACTTTATAACATGCACTAATTACTTTTATTATTTTATACCCGTACTTTCATTATTTTAAAACCATCACCTATTGCAAACATAGTGAGTTTCCAAGAAAAGTTTCTTAAAGATGGGCACTTCTACTACCTCAGAGCACAAAACTTCCCCCCTTCCACAGAATGGAAATAGTCCAAGAGCCCCTGAAATCAATGCCCCTTTAATGTAGGTCATGACCTATCCCAATGTTTTTGGTCAAGCTATTTACTACTGTGTCTTTTCTCCAGAAATATTCACCTCTCCAGGTTTCCTCTTCGTTCTCCATCTGAAGTTGGGCGGTAGTGCTCCAGCAAAATCTCTAGGCAGTGTCCACTCACATCCCTACCTTATTTTTAAAAATGGGACTTCTCCCCTTCTGAGGAAAGGACTGCCATCCACATACCTTCAGGCTGTGACTGCAGTGCAGCCCATGCTATCTCACTGCTGGTTCTGCAGTGCCCCCACTTCCTGCCCCCACAGCTGTGTAGTTCTGCCCCTTTGCACCCTTTCCAGCATCACTTTGCAGCCAGGTCTGGAGAAGGGTCAGACCTATAGCCGCTGGCAACTACACTGGCTAATGTAGTGGTCCCCTCTATGGCAATAATACGCTGGTCCAAAAAACCCAGCTTACTCAGCATACTCACACATTTGCAAGGCAGCTTGGATCCCAGTGGTACCTTGCCAGAAAAAGCAAGGACCTCCTGGGTAGAAGTTCCTACTGAATTTAGGGCTTAGCAGTAACTGCGAGATGCTGGTACTCAGAGGGACAATATCTTGCTTGGAACTCACCGGGCGCTGTGATCCAAAAGTCTTTGGCTCCAAGCGAGGCACGACACTGCCAACCAGCCAACTGGCGATATCTCAGTGCTGTGAGAGACAGACGGCCCTGGTTTCCTTGCTCCAGCTGAGCTGAGAGCTCAGCAGAGCCGCTGCTTCTCACTGCGGCAGGATCGTGCTCTTGTAGGAGACACTGCTGGCTTCTCCCTGCTGCTGTGGTCCCAGGTCAGAGCAGACAGGATCCCCTGTGTCTTGCCGTGGTGCACTCCTGTCCACATGAGAAGCAGCTGCTTTTAGCTCCCAGCTCCTATGAAGCTCAATATAAGCATAGTGAGTCTGAATCTACAACCCCAGCCTTTTCTCTTCCTTCTTTTCTGGGTTTAGTGATTCAACATGTGAAAATGAGGAGTTCCTACTCTCTTCTAGAAATTACCCAGTCCTCTTAACTTGGCTTTTGGCTCCAGTAGCTCTAAACCTTCCTCCTCTTATCCCCATTTTCCTTATGTCATTGCTAAACCAGAGCAATACTTCCAAACATTTTCACCCACTGAATGGGTGGGGTGTGTTGCAGCTCGTCCTCTGAGCTGAACTGCATGGGGATGGGATGGGATCACCTTCAGTGCCCTTCAGGATACATGCTGCCTGGGTATCTGTTTTTAAGATGTTCAGTTTTTTTTTTACTTTTCTCTTCCTACAATGTAGTATGGCTTTTCTAGCTGCAGTAGGTCTGCTACTGTGACTCTTGCTGAAACATACCAACTTTGAAAATGCCTAAAACAGAATGGATGTTTATAATATACTTGCTATAAGGCTGGCATATTAAAACGTATTTACATCTCAAAAATTTTAACCTGGAGCAGGCTTGATATTATCTAAATAATTTGTTTAAGAGAACGTAAAATAATTTCCTCCTCTTCCAGGGGAGATATAATATTTACAAAATCTTATCTTCACAAACAGAATTTGTATTTTAAGCTTGCAAATTAGAATTTGCACACTAAAGAGAGTCAAGCTAGAAAGGAATTAGAAATATCTGATCAGCAAAGGAAGAAAAAATTGCTGAAATGTATCACCATTACTACATTAATATATGGCAATCTTATGACAGGTAAATGTATAAGGACTTATTTGCTAACTCAGAACACTCTCTATGGAACATTGATTTAAATATAGCCATGCCTTCCTCTCTTCAGTAGGTCATAATGTAGTAGTAGTAGCATGTCCTCTGATGTCCTCTACTTTCACAGTTGATACAGAGACCCAGTTAGAAAGATTATAAAAAATGGGTGGGAAATATAGCAGCAGACTGCAGCCATTGCCTTGATATATGCAGTACCATGGGACAAGTGTGTTTCTGGAATTGGTAAGAATTGCTATTAACATCATACTAGGAATATGCATCCCTGTAGTCATTCAGCCAAGGATTAAGGTGACATACATTCCAGCAGCACAAATTGTACTGGTATGGTTAAGGCTGAGATGCCATTTCTATGCCACAAATGGTAGCCTCTCTGTTCTTTTCTTGCATGTGTATATGTATTGGTACGACCATAATGGCAACTTTGTATTCACATTGCCACAGTATGAGCAACCATAATGGCTATAAAGGGGCTATAATACTGTGTCAATTAAATAATATGCATTTCAAAAGTGCTTAAGTATGAGGCCACATAATAGCTTGCAGTCATTCAGAAGAGCTTCTAATGGCATATTAGTTAAACCAATCTGTGTCAGCTGTCCTCAGTCCACTGTAGGGAGAAGGTCTTTTTTGCAATGCTCTTGACTGGATATGTACCTTACTTGGTTACTGCAGGTTGGCAAGAGCATGATGCCTTTCTTCTCCAGAACGTCCCCTGAATGCTCTTTGCCAGTTGAAATGTAGGCTCATACACTCTTAATGATGCTATGGCCTTCAGTGGCATTTATTACAACACATTTTCAAAAGGTGGACAGGTAAATATAAAGGGTTTAAATGCTGCCATAAAGAACTGAGATATAGTTCCTATAGGTTAAATGACATATTTATTAGAAGTTGCATACCTATAAGTAACCTGCCACTGGGCCATCCCTTCTGCTCACCCCAGCCCTGACGGGAGAGGTCAGAGCCTCCATCTTAACAGTTTGGCTTTGCCTTCAACTGGCCAGAGTTGCACTGCTTCGGTCCAAGTTCTCTGAGCCAGCACATGCTGCTGAAGGTGGCCACACTTTTGTCTATGAAGACACCAAAAGTCTTGTTCAAGGCTACGCCTATGAACTCAGTAGAAAATGTTTGTGAGGCTGCCAGGGCTGGGGCTGGATCCATGATGGCAGTGAGGCTGTGGCGCACCTCATCAGCCTCACCCTCAGGCCCGTCCCTGTCCGCTTCAGCATGACATCCACACTGGCCCCATACCCTGCCACCCTGTCACCCACTAGTTTGTATAAAAATTGTGTAAAATAGGCCTGTAAACCCACGAGCGTTTCCCTACAGTTGTGAACCGGAGCCATGTTGTGTGGTGGCTTCACCATCATCCTTGCTCCACAGCCTCTGTATTCTCTGGGGCACGAGGACACACACCGTGAAGGGCAGCAGCTTTTCCTACTGTTTCATAAACTAGCCATGAAGACTCTGGGGGCTTTTTTATCTTTTTTTTTTTTTTCCCCACTACATTTTATTGAGATGATAACAGTGAGGTGTCAGACTTTTCTGAATACTTGGGAAGAGCTCTTTTCTGGATCTTCTGTCTAAGCTTGTCACTTTAGGGCTTTATGTTGCAGAAGAGGTGAGAAGAGACAGGAGCAGCTGTCACACACAGTTGATGGTGTTTTATGGGGTCAGTGGTTTCCAGCTTCTGCAAAAGCACCTAGAATGATTAAATTTGAACTCCCCTACCAACGTGCTCTCCTCAGCAAGAGCAACAGGAGCAGCGTTGTCGCTTTTTTCACTGTCTCTGGGTCACTGCTTCTCTCACCCTTCCTGTAGAGCGTGTCTCTCTGAGTGCAAATACTGGGCAGCCCGTAGCAGGGAGGGTTTGGTAACACCTTGGAAAAGGACGCAAGCCAAGCCTAATTTTCCTTTATGTGGTGTTTTCTCTCTCAATGTATGTACTACACAGTTAACTTCGGAAAAACTCCAGAGGAGACTTACATTGACTTGGCTCAGGTTGAACGCAAGCTGACCCATGAAAAGTTGGAAAGAAGCTGATAATAAAGGGTGTTTCCAATCACTGCTCATGAAGCCCACAGAAAGGCACCGCTGTCGTTTTCAGTCAAGTGCTTGTGTTGCAGCCAGCCGGGCAGCCACTCCCAAAACACTGAGGGATGAAGAGTATGTGGGTATCTGGAAGTACAGCCCAAACTGTAAGTTGCTCAGTTTCTGAAGTGCTTTTTATAATTGCTTCGTTGTGAAGGGTAACCACCAGAGCCATATAATTGGATATCTGGATGGGGAAAAAGGAGTTTCAGATGTTCTAGATTTAAAAGTTCATGATGGACACTGGTCTGATTCTCATTGTACCAGAAGATAGGTTCACAACCTCGCGTCTCTCCAGCACTGGGACTTGTACAATACTGTGCCTTATTTATGGAATTGCAGAGAAAAAGGGCGAGTGCCAGGTGAAGGAGAGTTTATTGGCCACTTCCATTCCTTTCCTGTAACTCAACAGGAATATTTTCTTAACCTTCACTCGTGATACCTTTTATTCATTTTAGTTTTCTGCCTCTCTGGATTCTTTCCATTATGTGTTTTTCTGCATTTTCAGTTATTTACTGCCTTCCATCTTCCCTTTCAAAAGATTTCCCAGCATTCCTTAAATTTGCTATTGTAAACCTTTACCTGGAAAATCCTGCCCTCCATTTTCTTTCCCCAGAGGCATATTTATACACTAAATGCGTTCAATTTTTCTACAGAAAATGAGAGTTCAGGCACAGAAGGATGTGAAAGACATCATCTAGCACATGGCTCAGTTCCACCCTCTCTCCCACAGAGGGTGAAGTAGTCATCTCGGGAGTGTGCCATGGTAAGGTGGAGACACTGCTGTGAGGCCTGTCCTCACCTTCCTCAGGTCCAAGTCACAGCTGGAGAAAGACAAAATTCTCACCTGATGTATGCAAGTCTGCTGCTGGCATCCAAACCGAGTACTGACACTGAGGGAACCAGGATTTTCCTTTACGTGCACCAGTCAGATGCCACTTAGATACAAAAGCATGGCAACAGACTGCTTGGTAGCTGTGCTAGAAATGAAGCACTAACCATTTCTCTATGTGACTGTCTCCAAGGAGAAGTTCAATATAAGTCAGTCCTTTAACATCAGTTTGACATCAGCCTATATCTTTGCCACATTAATTCAATTTATTACCCATTTTGATCCACACTTTGCATCCTATTTAGAATGTCAGGGGACCTGTTCATCCCTAATGACTGAGGAAGCATTTGTGTTTTATAAGCTATTTGGGACACACCATAAGGAACTTAAAGTGTCTGGTTTATTTTCGTTGTTGAATTTACCATGTACCCAATTCTGATGCCATTGAAATTGATAGCAAACTTGCCAGGGACCACAGCAACTGTAATGCCTTCTGAAATTTAAGGAGCCCTGTCAAAGGTGCATCTAACGTTCTCGCCAGTAAAAAAGGCCTAGTGTTTTTTTCATAAATAATGCATGGAAAATGGTATCGGGGTAGGGAGGAAATTACAAAATGTTAGTTTGTTGTTCTCTCTTTTATCTCTAGCTAAACTTTGATCTCTAGAAAGTGTTTCTACTGTCATCTGTAAGAGTTTCCTTAGTCTTCACTCAGTTACACGTTAAAATTCAGCTAATTTCACTGTTTTTCTTTGATCTTTTTCCTTCAATTTGAATTACTCTAGCTGAAAAGTTTGCATTTGCCTGAGCAAAATCCATCTTCCTTTCTCTGTACATTCAGACATTTGAGAGTTTCTCTGTGCTGCATTTTTGCCCAACTTTCCTTGCTAATTCAGGTATATTGTTCTTCCTCTTCACTTGTGCTCTTCTTTCCAGGTGGTCTTTTGCTATCTCAAGTATTCCGATTGCTACAAGTGATGGGTCTCCCGAGCACTCCCCAGCCCCTTGCCCCACCTGCCCCTATGGCTTACTAAGCTATACAGGACAATTTCCCCAGTGAGGTAGTTATAGGTAGTCCATGAGTGCTGCTGAAGTCCATAGTTCCTTTCTTTAAAGAATTCTTTTATTTAAAGCATACCTTTCTTTAAAGAATACCTTTCTTTAAATAATTTCCTTTCTTTAAAGAATTTATTCAATTGGGAGTGAAAGAGTCAATGCATTGTGGGTTTGGGGTGTGAGGTAGGGGATCAGTAGTGTGTTAGAGTGCAACGGTAAGAGAAGTTTAGAAAAATTAAGAATAAGTATATCATGTTTTTGGCTTCTTGCTTACTTCTGCTTTTGGGCCTGTATCATTGCAATGCTTGTGAGTATGTAGGTGCCTGAACCACACACTTTGCCCAGCCCCAGCCTAGGAAAAATGGACAAGCCATGGGAGGAGATGTGCCAGGGGCACTTTGCCTCGGAAGTGCAGCACAACGCATAAATGCCAGGCCATGGAAGCAGCAGCATCCCTCTCAACATACTCCCTCAGCCACCCAGCACATAGATGATTAGAGACAGATGCACTCCCTACATCTTCCACCCACTCACTGCTCATTTGCTCCTGAAGGGAGCAAAGAAAACATATTTTCCTTGTCCACATATAAATAGACCCCATTGCTGTCAACCCCCCAACCTATGAGCACCATGCGCATATGCTTGTGTACACACACTTATGCTCCACCTGTTTCTTTCCACACAAGATCCATGTTAACTCTCTACAGAACAAAAAGGATTTTAAGAAATCCTTAGAGATGAAACCAGGACTGACTGTTATGCTATTTACTTGTCATTACGCATTTCACAGTTGTGAAATCAAGCTACATATTATGGTCCATGCTGTTTTTCATGTAAGGGGTGTACTATCCATCCTCAGGACAGAAAGATTGTTTTTGCATGGGCCAGTGCAGAATTTGGAGGGTGGTGCTTTATCTCTATGGGTCTTCATATATGGCAGTTTCACCTGATATGTCTGCCAGAAGATACTTGATGCTTGGCTAGAATTATCTGTTAGAGTTGCAGATTACACTTTCTCAGACAAGCAGTTGTTAGTATTATATCCTAGTAGTGTGCTCCTCATGATTTTACATATATCTGTGCAAATTAAAAGAGAAATGAATCTGCAGGGCTCTATGCTGGTGGGACAAGGTGCTGGAGAAGAAACTGAAGATTTTCTTTTCTGAGCAAACCTCGGTGTCTTGGGACAGAGCCACTAAGTGGCATTATACCACCCAAATTATTTTCATACAGCTCCAGTTTTTGTCCATTATTATCAAACTGTTGGTAACAGATGGGGCTTGAGATGCAGAAGAGGGTTATCCCGATTGATTTTTTGAGACACACTTATTCAAGATACCTGTTCAGCTGGGAATAGGGTCTCTCTCCTCATTGTGCTCCACCTATCCTTTTGTTATAGAAGAACCATTTGTGCATTACTTATTTGATGCACCGGTTCACCACTCCTAGCTAGATATGACCTAGGCAGCTGCCCATGATACAAACCATTCAGGGCTGCCTGATGCTGTGCATTGCAACACTTCAGTTAGCTTTAGTGTATACTGTGACAGTTTTTGTGTGCTGATGGTTTAGTTCTGCAGATCTTCACATTACATCTTGCTCTGTTCCTCCTCTTCTCCTTTTCCAGCCCAGGACTTCTCTGGCCATACTGGATTCCAGCCTGAGTTAGAAGGGTTTTCCCTCCCAAAGTGACATCTGGGACAGACACGCCTCAGACAGATGCAGTTTATGAGAGCACAACAGCTCCCACCCACAGGGCCATTCTGAGCTCAGCAAATCAATGCTGTCTCTGCTGAGAAGCAGGAAGAAAGTCACCACCAGTAGAGGAGGGGTGAAGCAAGTGCTAACTTGTCTGATCACATCGTCTCATGAATGCATCCTACAAGGCAGCCCCTGTGAAAAATCAGTTTAACTCTACCTCACGATCACGTTGCTGATGAGCCGGTAATATAGCATTCCATACCTGCATTCTTTCCGCATCCTAGCCGTGGGTCCTTCAGACCAGATGTAGCTGTCACCTGGTGTCATTTCATGTTTTACCACAAACCTGACAGGCATTTAACTTTTGTTACTTTGTGCTGTGTCTTTTCTTTTGATACATTTTACAATGAAACTGCAGCTCTATTGTTTTTTTCCACCAGCAGGCAGACACCATAATCCAGGACACAAACTGCTGTAGGACAAATGTGGGGAGAAGTGATAATTCTTTTTGCTGTGACTCCCTGCATGTATGATGGGAACTGCAACCAAAAGACATCAGCCCTCTCTGCCTCAAATTTGCGTTCTCATTTCCATATATCTCCTCTTAGTTCTGACATCCATCCCTGTCTTCCAGCTTTGCTTTTGGAGATTACGAGAGTTCTGAGGATTGGTACTATTTCACAGCTATATAGGTATTGACAGCTGTTTTCTCTGCAAAGGATGGGTGCACCAAAAATCTTGTATTTACACTAAAGCTTCTCATTCATTCAGCGGCCAGGTAAACCCACTGAGGACAACCAGAAAAATGGAAGCTTGCTGTCCTCAAGCTTCCTGAGATGCTCCCGGAGCTTGGAAAGCATGCTCACTGGTATTTATAGGATGTCATTAATATCTAGGAGTGAAATACAAAAGTAGCCCAGGGAGAAATAAGAGGGAAGAAAGCACTTTATGCAAATGTGGTCAGAAATTTTAAGCACTAATTGCTTGAGGTGGTTGGGAATGCTGACGATCCAACCACTGTGGAGGCTTCCTTCCTGCTTCTCAATGGAAACAGCATTGATTCATTGGGCATTGTAAAGTCCCATGCCTGATGAGCAGGTAAAAAATTGTTGCTAGCCCTAGAAAATCACTTCTGGGTAGACACGCTGAGTGTGCAATAAACTACATGATGTGGTGCCATTTAACACACTTAAAAAAGGAGCATGGGCTCAAGCACTGTACAGTGTGTTATTCTTGACGTAACCATGACACGTTATGAGAAGGATGTGATTTAATATCTTTCTCCCCTGTCTGGTAGCACATGTTTGGCTCCGTGTTTCACACATGCCTGAGACAGATGGAGGGAAACCATCCACTGTAATCTGCTATGTTGCAAGAGTGGGGAAAAAAGCAAACTTGCAACGGCATGAGCCAGTGCACATGGGCTGGGGTATCCCCAAGGGGATGCTTGGGGTGGATGGGGCTGGGTGGCAGGTGCTGATGGGGGGTCTGGGGAGCAGTCTTTCAGTGGAGAGGCTCGTGGCTCCAGTCCTAGATTTACCTGCAGCTGTTACAGCTGAGCTGCACTGACTGTAAATCCTGCCCCATGGCATTGGAGAGACTCCCTCCATCAGTAAGGCCATCTCGAATAATTCACTAAACTGATGCTCCTCACATGTAGCAGCCAAAGGCGCTGTAAGTCACAGGTGGGAGAACTGGTGATGCCTTCCTCCTGCCTCCTTCTTCCCCCAGACTTCTGCTTTGTTAGGATGCTTATAGCCTGTTTATTGCGTCTTTTGCTTTAATGTATCGCAAGGGTCTGCAAGGCAGTGCCGAGCTGTGTTGTTTTCAAACACTGTCATGTGGAGTGGGCCATGTCTGGCTAGGCAGCACACAGAGTTGCTTTCAAACTCACAAAAATAGGAAAAGCCAGATGCAAGTCAATTTACTGGGGAAAGCGGAGAGTCCTCATCTGGAGCAGCCATGTGGACACTTGCCCACGCGCCGAGGAGGTCTGCCCTCACTGGGGGTCGATGGGTTTCATGGCACTGGTAAAAGAGCAGCCTTATACCTCTTGCCAACGCAGACTGCTTCAAGAGAAACACACACATTGAGCGGGGGAATGGAGTTTGCCTGTGGGCCTTCGTGTGCTTGGCCAGCCCTGAGGGCCAGTGTCAATCAACAGAAATTAAAGCAGCCTCCAACTCTGCATCGAGCCAGGCCAGCTCTGGGTTTGGGACTGGGCAAAGCAGAGTGGAAAACCAACAGGATGCTTGTCCCTTACTCGTTTCATGTTCCCTGCCAAGCACTGCTGTGCTGAAACCACAACCAGGAAGCTGTCTTGTTTCCTTCACTTCTGTCATGCTGCTAGTCGATTCAGGACCAGCGTTACTCACCTCAGAGAAGAGTAATGGGATGTAGCAGAAAAGAAACCACACAAAACAAAGTTATATGTTATTGTCAGTGCTTTAGGCTTTTAAAAACCAAAGTTCCAAGTTAGAGACAACCCTTTCAAAGCACTTAAAATGTTCCATTATCAAAATGGCTACACATCACTTTTAAGACAACATAACAAAAGTTTCAATGCAGAAAAGAAAAATAAATAAATAAATAAATAAATAAAACACACTGAGCTTCTGATATGTTAGGCTTAAAGCAGAAAGGTTTACTTTTAATTACCAGTAGTGTCATACATGAAGGGTAACAGTAATTTCATTGCATCGATATTTTGCCTTTGTATGTGTGAAGAGCATACCCCCATACAAGGGAACAGGCACATGTGCAACACGGATTGATATCACAAGATTTACATCATTCACATGAAGCATTTTAAAACTCTGCAGACCTTAACATGTCAGCATAGTTAATCTCCTCTTTAACAGAAGTGAGATCCCAAGGAAGAAACATAAGTCAGCAGCTTCACGCAGCCAGATTAAACGAATGACAAGGATTAGGGAATTTTACCTCTGCTTCCTCCTCCAAGACAGATCCCTTCTGTAATGGTAGCCAGAGCAGCCAGCCTCCCCATGCTGCTCTATCTGTGCCCCAAGGACATTACCTACCCTCTTAAGAATACAACTGGAAAACTCTGTGTGAAACAACAAAGATAATAATACAACATAAAACCATCTTAGAGGCAGAAATTGTGCCTAAAGTAGCACTCACCGCAATTTGCCCTCTATTGATATTTGCTTTAATGTAATAGTTCTCGAAGACTGCATGTTGTCCTTGCACTAGCTACTTAGGCAAATGTTGTCATAGCGTGTGGTGAAATAAACAGCACAGAGCACCCCAGACTCACCATAGATAAAAGAAAGAGAGAAAGAGGTTTTGCTGTAGAATCTTGGAGGTGAATTTCTTGCCAGTGGAAGTGAGGGTAGCATCATATTTGGTCTGCAGCCATGAAAAATCATGCATTAATCAGAAGATGGGGGCATTTCCAGGAATTAATTCACTCCACCACTGACCTGAGTGACCTTTTGCATGTACTTTTTCTTCCCATTGGCTGTAAAGGATTTTAAGCCTTATGTACGTGCCTGAAGTTAGGTGGGGTAAATCCAGATTCTGGGTTCTGGTCCGTAAGGAGCTTCATCAGATCCTTCAAACCACTTCAGAACATGTCAACACAGATATGGATCTCTTCTCTAGTGGTTTAGAGCCTTACTGGGGCAAGCTTCCCCTCATATTTCTTTAAATATACTTCCTTGTTTCTTGTAAGAAGCAGTGGCAATTTTAGTCCTTCCTTGCCCTGCTTTAGTAGAAGCCAGCAGCTGTGGCATCACATGATGTCGTGAAAGGGTATGGTGGGACTAATCAGGTGACTTCATTAAATCAGTTTTAAAATAACTCTGCTGAGACTTCTGATATCTTCACCAATACCAGTCAAGTCATATTTGACTTTTAATTCTGAAAGTAGCATTGATCTTGTAAGAAAGCCCATGGTATAAAAAAGCCCATGGTAAGAAAGCCCTCTGGTGGGAGGAAAGACCCATCTTTGCTGCTCTGTAACTCCTGCTGTTTTTTCTGTGAAGCAACACTGGCTTTCCACAGGCCAGATGGTTCCTACACTCTGCTTCAGAACAGGTAAACAAACTCATGGGTATGTTCTTCCTCTCTCTTTCACACCGTTTTCCAGCCCAGTCTGGACACAGCACACCACTAGAAAATGTTCCACCAAATCACTTGCCTCCTTTAGGAGGAAAACCACTGAAGGTTTCAGATACCTTAGTGTCTGTCATATCACCCTATAAGGCATGGGGAAGAGAAGCAGACAACAGAAGGATCTTTGAGAATTCACTGAAGTACAAATGCTGACCTACCCTCCATAAGCATATTTTGTTCCTTGACAATATATACAGAACATGAATATGGAAGGTACAGTGCTTTTAAACTATCCTGAGCTTACAGATGTGTAACAAAATGATAAGGTTAAAGCACAGTTTAATGTAGGAAATATAGCAAGGACACTCACATGTAAAACAAAGGCAACATCCTCAGCAATTCCTTGTAAGAAGGCTGCTCTGTGAACAGCAGATACAATTGAACCTGCTTGCAGGTATATCATCATAGTGCATAGATCCTAGCTCCCCTAGTAGCTTTTGTGTTATTTCTTATTAAAGTACTCTCACAGCAGACTATGTCACATTTTCAACCTCAATTTGCCAAGGAACAGAGGTGGCCAATCTTGGCAGGCACAGCCATAAAGCTGGATCCATCAGCAAATGCTGCCTGGCTCAGGGGCTGCCACTCTCACTGTTGGGCAGACTCTGCTGCCAGATAATCACTGGAGTCTCTTTCACAGGCAGCATTTTCACAGGAAATCAAGACCTGGATCCAAACTGGGTACCACAAAACTAAGGATGGATGACAGTAAGATTGCCCATTTCTCCCAGTGTCTGTCATCTGTCCAAATGAAGGGATTCAATTTTTATGGTTCCGCTTTGCCTTTTTCCTGCTTTACTGAGAACCAGAAGACTCCTTCGTGGAAAGTAGTATCACATTCTGCTGCTTTGGAAGAGCTTTTGTACTTTTGGTTTATTAGAAAAACATTTATGAACTCTTCCTCCACGTACTTCATGTAGTGTTATGAAGTTTAACAGGTTAGAAAAACATGTTGTTTTGCAAAAGCTCTAGCATGCAAATAAAGAGACAGGTCTGCAACTGTTATAGACTGTCTGTGCCCCATTGACCTGAGGAGGAAACACCAAATCAGACCCGTGGAGAGTCTGACTCAAAAATCTGAATGCAAATTACCTCAGTCACAAGCTAATGCCTGCCTTAGCAGTGCATCTTGGGCACTAATCCCTTGTCAGAGAGGCAGTCTTTATCCTGATAAAACTGTGTAGGCAGTCTAGAGCATAACTTTATTGTTTCACACATAAACAATTTTAAATTAATAGTAAAAGATGGTCTATAAGCCAAACCAGTTGTTTGATTGTGATCCCACCAGATCTGAGAGACCACGCAGGTGTGGTTCAAGAGAAGCAAACAGATGTAAGACTGAAGAAAAAGGCCCAGACATAGAAGAAATGCTGTCATCAGTTTAGTATGTGGCCTTACTCTTTGAGCTCAATAACCCAACTCTTTTCTTGAGGAAAGGCTGTTTTCACGCAAAATATAAAGCTTAAGGACATTTCTCAGTCCCTGAAGATACCCAAACTCTTGTTTTTTAAAGAAATACAGCTGTTGATGACATTGCTGGCTGTCATTTAAACATTTTACATGTTGGTTATATGCATGTCTGTTGTGCATCATTTCAACTTATCACCTGAGCGTTCCCTTAGAGAAACCAAAGCTTTGTGGTGGCTGTGATGGGGTGTCTCCAAAGAATGTCACTGGGGATTGTATCTGCAATCAGATGAACTCACTGTGTTAGAATAACATTCACATGGAGCCCTTGTTATAGCATGACCATGGCCCTGGATGCCACCTATGGTTGTGGAGTCACTAGCTGCATGGCTGTACAAGTGTAGGAAGGACTCTGCAGTTATACTGACTTCCATAGAGAGAACAGTAGCAGTTCTGCTAAAGCAATGCTGCTTCTCAACACACCTGACCCTGGTCTTCCTGTGCTTCTTGGAGCTGTGACTTACCGCTAAAGATTTAATAGTGGTGGAAGTTTCAGAACTGTGCAGAAAGCAGGGCTTTCCATCTCTGCTGTGCTGTGAATCACGCCTTTCTAGAGAATGTGTGTCATCTCTTCCCACAAAGGCATCTGCAATTGATTTGCAAGAGCTTACTTAGCAGAACAGAGCTCTAATCCTGAAAATGCACAACAACACAAATAAAGGGTAATAAATGGCAGGCTTCATAACTCGTCCTAAAGCATGCTGCTGATATAACCTAGTCTTCTAAAAAGTTGGACCAGGTTGTCAACTTGGACGCATCAAGCTGTCTATATCCAGTCCTTTAAAAGCACAGTTAGGAAGGAAAGAAAGATAATCTTGTGATTAATCTCAAGAAATGGGTTCAAGGGGAATCTCAGGCCAGTGGCAGAGCTGGAGATTGGCTTACTCAGTAACTGTCAGTTAATATGGCTTAACTTGTCAGTGCCTCCATTCTCTGTCAATGAAGGGCAAACAAGAATTCACATCTCTTTTGGTCTTGTCTGTCTGAAGTCTTTCACGTTTTTGAAGGGCTTTGGGACTGCTTGATGGAGACTCTACAGTCTGTACAGTCCTTATCATTGTGGTTTACTTAAAGTTTAAATAATCCCTTTGGTGATCACATCCCTAGAGGTAACACTTTTCTAAGATACAGAAAACATAGTGGTTATTCCAGGGACATTAGCAGAGAACAGATAGCAAATGTTCCTCAAAGTAAAATATTAGATTTAACAAAACCAAAATAATCCCTTTCTGTGGATGGATCCTCAGTAGTTCCATGCTCATTTGAAAATGGCAAACCTTTATTTTTCCACTGATTCAGCTCACTTTTTTTTTTCCCCCCTTTGTTCCTAGACAAAGGCAGTGAGGTCTAAATTTTCAAAAGTCTTCAAGGAAAATTGCTCTGGGCGACGCCCAGTCACATCAAGGAGAATTGCAAAGCTAAAACCCTGAACACTGGAAAGTCCTGAAAACCTAGGTTAGTTATATGCCATAAAAATAACAGCTTTAAAGAAAACCTTGTTAAATGCAGTAGCATGAACATAGAACTAAAAAATATGATATATAGGGAAATTAAAGGGAGACAGTGCCTGTCATTTTGTTGGCAGACTGTTTTCATAGCTAAACCTGCTTGTGCATACTGGATGATAAATGCCTCATTCTTTCAAGGAGTCCTTAAAAAAAAGAGGATCTTTCAAAGATGCCTACCAACTCTGTTGCCATGGCAGCTGCAAGCATCAGTGATAACCCAGAGTATCTAGGTTATAATGTACATGCAACCCTATTAACAAGTCCCACAGAGTACTCTGCATTAGTGATAAATGAGTTGTCTAGTGGTCCAGTCTCAAAACTTGGAACTCAATGAGAAGATCTAGATCCAAGCAAGGTCTTTTTCTGATACACTGTGCTCCTGCATCTTAATGATACTCAGCTCTTAAAGATACATAATACTTTTCAGAGAAAGATTTTACCTGAATCTTGCAGGCTGTCTGTGCATTCAGCTGCTGTAGTCTGCATTTGCAAATTAGGAAACTTAAACACAGAGAAACCAGAAAGGTGGGCACAGAGAACTCAAAGTGACATGGCAAGAGTCAAGAATAAATACTGTTCTTTTACTGTCCCTTATCTGGGTGAATTTTGTTTTCATTACTCAAGCATCAGTTCTTCTAAAAAAATGTCACTGGCAGATTCTTGTTTCCCTTCACTTCAAATCTGGGACATGCCCATCCTTTTAAAGGCCTCTCTGTAAGCAAACAAGACAAGGACAAAGCACAGAGGGGCAAAAATTAATTGTTTTCCTACTGCTTTGCCTCAGAGTCACCACTGCGAGAGAATTTCCTATCAGTCTTTGGTGCCTCATGCTGTCTTGCCCTGTGCTGTTGAAGGAAAAGGTACATGTGGCTATCTGCTTGCTACTGCTTACCTCCTACTGAAACCCTGCAAATCATCTGTTAGCATCTCCAGGAGCAATGGTGATTCTGGAGAAAAGGCGCTAGCCATCCTGCTCCAGGAGTCTCCAGTCCCAAAGCACTCAAATTCCCTGTTACTTCATCTCTGTATCACCCTTTCCTGTTCAGAAAATAGAGATGATACTTCCTCTTTCCCCCTTGCTGTGTGTTCCCTGCCCATGGCTTGCCATCTCCTTCAAGCAGGAGCTCTCTACACTGATGTGTATGTATGGCATTTTGCACAATCAGGCCATTTTTAAGTTGAGGCATTTCATAGGTATGATAGTGATATAACACTGGTAATAAATAATCACACGAAACTGGTGCCTCCCAGTTCCATGGGATTTAGGCTTCCTTCCCCTTGCATACCTGAATGAAGGAGAGAATTTCTGCCGGAGGGAAAAAGAGCTCTGGTTCTGACTCTAGGGTTATTAGCATACCATATGTGCAGCTTCCCTTTCTGTTTAGGTAACTTTGTTTTTCTATCATTCCCCAGGTCCATTACTTTTGTATATATTTTCAGACCCAAAGAAGATTTATTCTTCTGTCAGACACTGCTTTAAAGTAAATGAAAGCATTAATATGCCACTATATATTACCTCTTCTTTTGTTTAAAGCATCTGGAGATAAATGTTCAGATTTTCTGAGTGAGGGAGAAGAGTTCCTACTCAAAGGTAATTCAAACATCTTGAAATATATACCACTGAAATACATTGAAACATCCAATATATCTGAATATAATTTTCACCTCTTATAATGGAGATTTCTGTGAATGGACTTGATCATCTTAACTACTAGACTAGAGAGAGAAAGATGTTTATTTCACAGATTTTATTATTCCATTACTTTTATTTCAGAGGTTTGTGATGAAACATGGTTACAAAATTTGTTTGTATTACAAGCAATGGAATCTAACTCATGATTTATCCAACCTAAACCAGTCAGTTTTGCTTTTCCACAGTCTGTCTTTAAGGAACACTACAAATCAGATCCAGATCAGGCTTGGGTGTGCAATTAAATCTCTGCCACGTTAACTATAGTGCAAAAGCTGATGCACTTCTGCTAGCTTTATGCTAGCAGAATACAGATGATACCTAGCTTCTTATAAAGACTACCACTACAAAATTAACCCATAGACTTCTGAGCAAATCCGAAGGAGGAGAGAGTTTTATCTGGACTGGTGCTTTGTACTGTATGACTGCATCATTTTTGATGTGTATTAGAAGCCCTAGAGCTGGAGTTATTGAATCATCCAAGCTCAGCCCAAATAATTTCTCATATACACTCGCAGGCTTAATAACATATATCTTACCCTCTGTGATCTTACTAAGAATAGGAAACAGACCTATAATAAAACTACATAATATATGCAGAAATGTAAAGGCATGCCAACAGTTTTCAGAAATGGATCCAAGATTCCATTTTGTTTAAGATGAGTGGCAGAAACTTCAGTCATTCAGCATAGCCCTAAGGCAGAGTTAAGAAAAAGAAAAAAAAAAAAAAGATGCTGTGTGATTGCTAAAATGCACAGGAGGCAATGATGATTTCAGTTCCTCAAATAGCAACATTGTAGAATAGTGCAAGATAAAGATAGAGTGCTCTGAGATCCCATGGTGAAAGGTATTATCGGTGGGCTCAGTATTTTAATTGCTTTTATACTGTTGATTTCAAATTTGAAATAGCTGAAGCTACGTCACTCTTGATACAGCAAAAAGTTCCTCTAAAGGAGAGGGAAACAGAAAGAAGGATACTCTTCACCTTTCCTGTCATTTTCAGTCTCTTCTCTTTAACACTCTTCCTTCCTGCTGCTATTCTCCTCCCTGCCCCTCTTTCCATTAAGTAAACAAAACAAAACAAAAATAAAACAAACAACAAGCAAAAAACATTTAAAATTTTGTAAAGAATACGAGTGGAACAGTTTCAAGGCAAAATAAATACCAAGCCAGGCCATTTTTTTTCCCTACCACTAACAAATACTGCACACAAAAGCATACAAGCAGTTCAAAAAACTTTTTTTCCTTATGACTATTTTCATGTTGAGTTCACTGAGGTGAAGAGCACAAGATTTCAACAAGCTGTAGTGCTCTTCAGGACAACAGTGGGTACATTTTATGCAGGCAACCGACTTAAAGTGCTCTTTCCAAGGAGAGAATGGATGTTTCTGGAAGAGTTTAGGAGTGTTTTCATTGGGTGCCCTTCCTCTTTTACCAGTGGAAGCTGGGAAGACCTGGACCTGGAGAACCTAGGGCTGATTTTGGAAATTGGACAACTTCTCCTTGTCTGCCCCTTCCTCATAATGAGTAAACCAAACAAATTTGAATTCCATGCCCAAAAATGCATTGAACACTGTTGTCCCCTAGATGTTGCTTGCTGAAAACTACATATAGTAGTAGGATTCAACTTTAAATATCTCCCATGAAGACCCTGTTTTATCATGTGTTCAGCTGCCTGAGTTTCCTTTCATTTACAGCTCTCTTTTTGTTACTTAACCTGCATTTTCCAGGAGCAGCTTAAACCTGTTATGTTGGGCTTTGCCTTTGATATCTAATGAGAATAATAGGTTTCCAGTATGCAGGAAAGACAAGCCTGGTGTTGAGCGAGGCCTGAGGGCTGCCCCTGAGAGTACAGACACAGCTATTATCTTTCCTGTGAAGACATTACTGCTCCATAGCTCCAGGAAACATACAGTAAAACGTTCAATTAAAGTGGATTACATGTTCTTAGCTGGTCAGTTTTAATACCTAGGCTTGAAAATGTATTAGGAGATCCAAGAAAGAATGTTGTTTCTTTATTAACCTCAGAGCTCTGCCCTTTATGCCTGTGGATGTATTTTGCTTCCATATTCCTTTGCAAATTTGCCTGGCTACAATCCAGTTTTACAGAATGGCTGCTTTCACTACAAACATTATATCCTGCCCCAAATCTGGTCTGAATACCTTTGCGTTACAACAACTTAAGCTGAGTAGGAGAGTTTATATACTTCCATGCACTTCATTTTTATTAGCTACATCCAATTCTTTCATTGCTTGCCATTACTGCCCCTGCAAACATCTAGGCCTTGTTAAGTCAAAAGTTTTAAAGAGTGAGTTATCCAGGTAGCTCAATTTCCTTTGTTCTTATGCAAGATTGGTTCACTTCTGACATCACATAAGAAAGACGTAAGCTAACTAAACACGACTGCAGTGGATGCCTTTATTTCCTGCTGCATCCATGTGACAATGATCAGGGTTGTAAATGTTGTACCCTGTTACATAGGGATTGCTCTCTACTGGCTCCCATAGCTATTATTACTGGAGGAAAGACTGTGGTGAGTGTCAGAGAGGAAGAAATAAAGCTCTGTTGAAGCAAGTCCCTGAGGGCTTTTCTATTTATTCAAGTTCACTGTTTTAGGAAGTCATTACAAAGAGCTATCCCAAAAACCAGCTCAGCAGAAAAATGTATTGAACTGAAAGCCATTGTATTCAGATCTCAGGGCAGGCACAGTACACTGTGTTAATTCATGAATTACAGCTACTTGTTTAATCCCCTTATTTCCTCCTTTCAGCCTGGCATTGTTCCTTCCATCACTCCAAGACACACAGGGCTAGGTGGGTCCATTACACCCACCCCAAGGCCCAGCAGAATCTGCCAGCACATCCCATCCTTCCATTGCTCCAAGCCATGTAAATGCAACAAGTGGCTGCAGATCTTGCCTTTAGAAGAACTGCTTAGAAAAACAGTACCTTGCTTTGCTTTATCACCACCTAGAAAGCCCCGCCCGATTCACAAGCTGACATGGAAGTTCAATTGAATTCTTATCCAGTCTCTCTCTTCATCATTTTTAGCCAAAACCCCCTGAAGAGTAAGTGTCCTCACACTGAAGTAAATCTATCAGCCAGTGGTGTTGTGTCTCAGCATGGAGTGATATACAGAGCTGGCTCCATTTCCTCCTCCTCCAGACTGGAATCTCAACTGGATACAGGAAGACATGAGCTTTCTTAAAATCCCCTCAGCATCAGAGGTGCACCCTCTATACAGAGCTGGCAGCTGCTCCTATATGAATACTCACACATTTTAAGATATCTTTTGAATGGTACAAAAGGTTTTAAAACAAAACAAAACAAAACATAACAAATTCAAGGACTCTCTAGACACTCATTACAACTTGTTTTAACTGATGTCTTTTCAAATGGATCCACCACCTTCAATTGTAAACCTGTACCTTAAGGCTGGTGGATGCACCTTAAAAGAGCAGCAAACATAATGTAATCAATTATGACTCTGCTTAATGGAATGGTGGTTACCCATAGCTCTTTTCTTTTCAAGTCAGTGCTGGAGATACAAGTTTAATAAATAAGTGTGTGTGCAGGAAAGGAGGGGAGTACTGTCATGGGAGGCAAATAGTAGGTGTCACACATTTTTAAGTATTGTTTCTGTGGGTAACAGTTCTCAAGATATTTAGTATTATTTTACCCAAACCCAATGAAGAGTAATTAAATAAAATATTTTCCTTTGTAAATATTTATTATACTCCAAGAAATCTCACTCTTACTCTTCCAGACTGATCTCTTTCGTTTATGCAAAGTGGCAAATAACTGATTTTTTTATTCTGTAGTGGTCGATATTTGACGCAGCTATTTTCTGTTCTAAATGGAAGGGGAATGTATGTTGACTCCCAGTAATTACCGGTTAACTTTTTGAAAAGTGTGAATTATAAAGATGAGTAGCACGATCCACGAAGTCAGAAAATGATATCACACTTAGGAAAAGAAGCAACAGCTGCTGAAGAGGATTTCTGCTGCTTTCTTCAGCAAAAGTGAGTTTGTCAGAGCTATAAATGTTTGCACTGATGAAACCATGGTGATGGTGTTACACAGCCAGCAAATCTCTCTGGTAAAGATATGGCTGAGCACAGTTTTCAATGCTGTGACTTAGATTGAGTTTGTGGAAGCCTTCTTTAGTGTGGATGCCCTGGATATGTGGAAGTGGGATGGAGAATTTATACTACCTTCATCACATTGGTTCAAGCTAATAAAACATCTTTCAGAGATCCTGCTGCTTTCCAGGAAGATGTATCAGCTCATGATTCCCAAAGACACTATTTTGCTAGAGAATGATGTGGTGCTGTCATTGCTGACCTCAATATGAGAAGACCAAAAAGTTGTAGTGTCAGGGTCAGTCTCCAGGGGAGATGAACAAAGTTTACTGAGGGCAGAGGTAGTTGGGACTTGGGCTCACACATCCAAAACAGACTACATCTGCAGAAACTGTGCTAGCATCTAGTTCAGTAAGAAGTTCATTGTAACACTACGGTGAGATGTTATTGTAGCATTAGTTAAACACTGAATTTTCTTTTACCATGAATTATCACAGCTTCAAGCCATTAGTATTAGTTAATGGTAGCCAAGCACTATGACACCACAAGCTATCGTAACATTTCCTGGAAAACATATATAATATTTCCAGAAGGCATCCTAAACTACTTTTTTAATGGCTTTGCATTCCAGGAAAGTAACACTGCAAACAACAAGCCCTTGTAAAGATTTTTTAATAGCTATCATTTCAGAATTAAGAGGAGAAAAGAGAATAATAAAGAAAATAAGCAGTCTCAGTAGATAAGGTTTGCTCTTGAGCTGAGTTCTGCTGGAGAACATAAGGTTCCATAGAGCCCCAGAGGACTTCTGTTATTGTAAGCCATGTAGCTGAAAGGTGGAACACCAGAGAGGTGTGGAAAAGGTTCTCACTGGGCAGTCAGTGAGGGAGAGAAAATCTACCACCTCACTTAGAAGTAGAATGCTTTGGAGGGTATTTAGGAAGACCTGTTTAAAGTCATGGTTTGGCATGGTCTGGAAGGAATAAATTAGCAGAGGGATGGATGGATGGATGGATGGATGGATGGATGGATGGATCGATCGATGGATGGATGCATGGACGGACGGATGGACAGATGGATGTTGGCCCTATTTCAGTTGAGCAGTCCTGCTTCCTTTGTTTGTATTAGAAGTAAAGTCAGGCTAAGGGATTCTGTCAGTCCATATCCATAGATACTGAAACTGAATAGAGTCTGTTTAGGTTTTGCAACTGCCGCCTTACAGTTCATGAGAGACTATAATATAAGCTGATACTTAAGACAGACTCTGGTAACGTGAGCTATTGAAGTCTTGCTTGCTGAAAGCATCATAACTATTACTCTGAAACATCTGGTTCAAGCTTTCTAGGTAGATTGCTGAGAAAAGGAGACTTAGCCCTGAGAAGTGCTTCTGCATATCAAGGACTCCTGGGGAAAGGATTAAGAGAAGTCAGTGGTGGTTGATTCCCTTACCCTAGTCATTGCCTCTTGAAGCTGTGGTGGAGCACATGTGTCTAGGTACTCTGAGAACCTTAAATCCTAGCAGAGTCAGGAACATTGGTCAACAAGTGGGAATAAGGCAGAAAGTAGATAACGAGGTTGTGACTTTAATGACAAACCAGCAACCTGCACTCATAAAATGTTAGCTTTTAAAAATGGGTGGTTTTTCCGCAGTCACTGTGACTCATGAGAGTAATAATGCCTTATCTGGAGTGGCAGGAAGAATTCAAATTCCCATTAATACCTAGCAAGTGCATACTGGCATTTCAATAACCAAAGTTATTCAGGGAATGTGGGCAGGCTGAACTGAAGCAGCTGGGACCTCCAGGTTCAAAAAAAGTCTCAGCTATCATCATCCCTGAGCTTGAAAAAGATGAGGTAGACAACCTACATGAAGGCCCAACAGGACATCATCCCGAAGACAAAAGATGATGCAATGCCAGTCTTTGATCCTGATCAGCCAGCAAATGATTGCAAAAAATGCAACACCAACAGAAATGGTTAAAGACAAGATTCATCAACCTGTATCGAACTTGGCAGGAGATGGTTTGCAAGAAGAAAGTGTTCAGAGAAGGTACTGACAAAGATGTCTACATGGTCACAACATTTCATTAAAGACTCAATTTACTTTCAAAATGAGTGATCTCATGATATCAGCTCATAAGCTAGTTTTATGGAGAATAATGGCTCTGTTCCAAGCCTCTGACGCAGCTCTGAGCAAGGTCCTTTCCTTCTCCAGGGGTCTCCTCCCCTCATCACATTTTGTCCATCTTCCTGCGTAGCTTGTAAGCTCTTTGGGCCAGGATTGTCTGTTGTTACATGACCTTGACAAAACCGTTTTCCAGGCACCGGCCTCCTACAAATAGT
This sequence comes from Anseranas semipalmata, assembly GCA_013399115.1. Classification (NCBI taxonomy): domain Eukaryota; kingdom Metazoa; phylum Chordata; class Aves; order Anseriformes; family Anseranatidae; genus Anseranas; species Anseranas semipalmata. Next base: position 69,577 of record VXAA01006140.1, on the reverse strand, counting down.
GGAGCACAGTACAGCACAATGCATGGACAAAGCTGCAGTCCTTGCAAGGAGCTTATGCTAAGCTCTGTAATTAAGACATATGGGGCTTTATGCACAGCTTAGAGAAGTCAGTGGAAACACTGTCTTGTAGGCTGGCTGACAAAATGGTAATGAAGCAGATGTTATTTTAAGGAATCATTTTTTCTACTTGGGGATATTGTGATGCTTCAGGGAAGATCCGTGCTACTAAAAGGCACAAAAATGAAGAAGGGGAGAAATTAATAAAGAAAAAAAAAGTATATCAGTGTTATAAATCTGTTAAAAGGAGATCTGAAAAAAAAAAATCACAAACAATACAAATGAGATTTGAGTTAGTGGGTCATATTTTGTTTTGTTTTGTTTTTAAAGGATCTACTAAAAAATTAATTAAAGACTTTCCTCTTGTTTACACTGAGACATAAATTAACTTACAGAATAGAGGATACTGATCAAATATAAGAAAAAGAGGACCTGACTCCAGACAATTTAATTTTGGGTGAATTATAAGAAATAATTAAAGTGTTAGAATAGGATGGAAGGTACTTTTTCATCAACAATGTACAGTAGAGAAAAATGCCAGTATGCCTGTGGAGTGAATAGCTGGCACGGCCACTACATGCATACACTTAGTAGATTTGTTTATGTGACAGTTTGCCTGTTAACATGAAAATATTCATTCTTCTGGCTTTGCAAATCAGTGCCTTTAAGTGCTCTGGCCAGAAATTCATAATGGAAATACAAAAATGAAGTTCTCAGGTCTGGCCCTAAATATTTGCTTGGCGGAGGGAAGCATTTTTCTCGCTCGCAAAATGACATTCAGGCTCCCAGTTTCCTGCCTTGCAAGGTATATGGTAAAGGCCTTGAAAATAAAACATACGGTAAGCATGGTCTGTTGTAACCCAGACAATTACAGACATCACAACAATAAATTTTTAAACAGTTAGGTAATATATAATAAATAAAAGATGAACAGGAAAGTACTCACAGCTACTCCCCTAATGCATCTGGAAAGTAATTAACTTTTTTTTTTTTTTCCTGCTTTAAGAATGTAATGTATTATACACTGGCAAAGGAGGAGCCTCGTCGTACATTCGCAATGACATTTATCTGGGGTCAGGCTCTGAGGGAGCGGACCTGCCATCCATCCTGCCGGAGTGCCGTGTCTATTTAGTGTCACACCACCACGAGCTGACCTCTGGGAAATAGCGTGAGGAGTGTTTCCTGGTGAGCCACGTCTCACAAGAGCCCTGCGGAGCTTTTCCTTAGCATGGAGGGCTCCCTGTGGAGGCCCATCTCACCACCCTGGCCATGGATGGTGTGGGGGGAGCCCTACTGGGGGCTGCTGAGGGGCAGTCCGGGCTGCCATGAAGTTCACTCAGCTTTCTGGAGCCTCTGGCTGTCCGTGCTGTTGGCCCCACTGAACAGAGCAGTATGAGCCTGAGCAAGGTCTTCTGAGGCCTTTGCCTCAGCAGTTGCAGACTGCTGGGTCATTATGTGCCTTCTCCAGTGGGAATGGGAAGAGCTCTTCAAGGATGCGTTGCCAGAGCCAAGTTCAATGGAAACCCCAGAGGCTAGTTTAAAAGAAGGGAGTTTGCCAATGTGGGTAATGCATTGACTTTGGCATTTACAACAAATAGCACAAAAATGCTGTGCTCTGAGGTATATTACAAAATCAATTACTGCTGGGAAGTTTTGGAGAATGAAGATGTTGCTGAGGGGCAACTTTTAGGACAGTGGGAAACAAGTTCATTTATTTTTTTCTTAGATGATCTCATTGAGTGCTTTGCTTTTAGGATTAACCATGCTTGTAAACCATTGTCAAAGATATTGGAGTTCAAGGTGGGTGACTACAATTCATGCAGATTAAAAAATGCATTGCATTAAATACAAACTAAAACACAGTCTGGGCAAAACTCTAGGAAATGTTTTATAGCAGACAACCTTGCAATGGTAGAGGTAAGTGAACAGATGGTTTGATGGGTGTTTTCTGATGTCTGGTTTGTGTGCTTGTAGATATAGGCAAACACAGAAAACACAGGCTTTCTAGAATGAAGAACTTCATATGGACATAGTCCTGTCTAGGAAATAATGAGACTGTTTTATGTCCTGTGCTAGTTGTATGAATATCTATGTCTACTGCTCCACGGTTCCCCACTTCCCTGTCTAAACCAGATACCATCACATGTCATTTCATTTATATTTAAAGAAATCAAGCCACAACCAGACACTTTTTTGGCTGATTAATTCCTGGAAACATCTGTTGGAGCCAGACTATTATTAGACATGAACTTTTGACATGATTTGCAGACACAACTGTACACAGAGATTAACCTTTCTTCAATAAGTGCAGTCCTGGTTTGCATCCTGAGCAAGATACCGTGACCCAGATGCACAGCTGTGGCTGAGCAGCAGCACACAGTGCAGCCCCAAATGGGCTCAGCTCTCTGTGTGCTAGTCCAGTCCTGCAGAAGAAGTTAGAGCAACCTGTGCCAGCTGCCAACAGAGTGAGGTCTCCAGAGGATGCAAATGCCCCAGCTATGACCCCTCCATTCAGTTGTTCTTTGGAAGTAGTTAGCAGGAAAAAAAAAAAAAGAAAGATTTGGAGAAGGTGCTAAATCAGCTTTCAGCTCCTGGTATACGTCCCCTTTGCTGCCTACGTGCACTCTGCAGTCTCACCGTGTTTGCATTACATAGCTGAAGCTGTGGGTATGTCTGTTTTTTAACAATGCAGATGGATGCAAGATAACGTCTTGTGTAGACAAGATCCTTGCAAAATGCAATGTCAGAGCATTCCTACAGCTGTGCATGAGGTACCTCTGTTCTTCTGTCTGTACTATCTTTTTCCTGATATTTGTCGTGCCACTAAAACAAATATATACAAGATGATTGCTTGATCTTAAAACTCTGTTTGCAGGATTCATCCTGAACCGTCCACATGACTCGATCTGTGTATAACTCAGAGACAACTGTCCAGATCTAGCTCTGCATATCCAACCGACATATAAACATATCCTTAAGAAGAACACTGGCAATATAACAAAATTCACCTCCAATATGTAAAAAAATGCTTAGATTCATCCTCTCACCTCTGTGGGTATGTGTTTTAAGGTATGGTCCATACTTATGTGACCACATACCATTTCCTTCATGGTGCATGATCTAATTCAGCCCCACAAAGTCAGAGATGTCCTATGCCTCCTTTGTTCACTTATGTGGCATGGCCTCAGACTCCTTTGCCTGAGCATCTTGGGTACATCACATCAACATTTCTGATAGCAAAAAGCCTAACTGATGCACTTAATAAAATCTCAGATTACTCAGTATCCATTCATTGTGCTTACTACTGCATTTAAAAATCAATCCCTAATCATGTCAAAGTGACACAGAGGAAATCTGTGGCTACAGAGTCTCCAGTGTCTTTCCCACAAAGCCTTCCCACCATTTCCTTCCCTTCTGCCTCTCAGCTCCTCCACTGTGCTGAAAGTGTTGTTTTGTCTCTGGCTGATTTTTCCCTTTTTAAGGAGAACAAATGCAGCACTTTAGAAAATGAAAAGCAAGTGAGGTTCAGTAATGTGTTGTTGCATTAAGCTGTTGTTTGGCCCTGTAATGGAATAACCCCTCTCCAAATATCTTTTGTTAGACTATATATATATATTTGCTTTAAAATTAATTCCTGGTTTACACTGAATGCACCAATTTGGTTGTAATTGAACAAAAAATAATTAACATACAGTAACTGTCTTCTCTTTCCTACTGTCACAATGTCCCCTGGCGCTAGTGAGAGCACCAGCAAAGAGGCTTGATATTCTAAGAATGATTTCCCAATGAAGAAAGGTATTTAGGTTATAATTAAATTTAAAAGAGCCTACAATGGACTCCAGAGGCCATGTTTACTCTTCATGTACGTAGGTCTACTCCCATTGACTAAAATCTGCACTTAGATCACAGATTAATTGATTTGCAGCTTTGATCTGAGCCTGCAGTGGCTTTTATTTTCTTTATTAGGAAGCAGCTTAAGTTCAGTAAGTTTCTTTGCCACAACTGTTGCAGATACCTTCTCATTTGAAGCCCTTTCTGAAAATCACTAATGGTATGGTCATTTTCTGGAAAAAACATCAATTGCTATCTCTTTGAAACTGTTGAAACATTCAACTCCATTGTAGTTCTTAGGCAAGCTGGTATAGAGAAAATTGTTTCCAGAGTTCCAAAAATATTTCCATAACTGCATATTTTCCAATTAATTCCCTAGAGTATTAGGAGGGATTTAAATTTTCCAGTGGCCTGGGAGCACTGCTGTCAGTTTCTTCCCTTTTGCATCAGATCATTGCCTCCTGAGATTTCAACCAAACTCAGAAGTGATGCACAAGGTTGCGGTAAATTCCGTTTGAACTGTTTATGTTCTTATATATTTCCCAAAGGCCAGGCTCCCTTCCAAATACTCTCAGGCTCTCCTGGAAGTACTTAGCTGCAATGTGCAATCTATAAAGAATGAAAGCAGGTCTTGCAGAATAATAAAATGCAGAGATAAGGAAGAGGTTTCCCCCACCAGCAAGTCAGTGGATCAAGAAAAGAAAAAGGTCTGATTCCACTTCTGATGGCAATCCCATATGTAAACATAATCATCTCCAATCCTTGTTTCACTGTATCTCAAGTAAGACCATAAAGAAGGTTATATTAGGCCAGACCAGAAGTCCATCTATGCCTGTATCCCGTGTCTGGTGTTGAACAGTAATAGTAACTGCAGGACAAAATACCAGAACAGGACAAACGTGAAATGGGGACTTTTTAGGCCTGAGGTGGATTCACATCTTTATGTTTAGTAACCATGGATGGAGTTTTCATCTGTGAGCTTGTCTAATTGCTTTCTCAACTAATTTATACTCTTGGCTTCCGCAACACCCCGTGGCAATAAGCTCTGCTGTTTAATTATGCACTGTGTGGAAAACTCTGCCTGTAGTTTCTTTTAAAACGTTAGCTTGACAGTTTCATTTAAAAGCTACTCCTTTTGTGGTATAAGAAGTAATAAAGAACCTTTCCCTATTCCTCCTCTCAGCATCACCTATGATTTCAGAAATCAATCATATCCTATACTTTTTCTCAATGGATGGGAATTAGTTATTTAGTTTCTCATTGTACAGAAGCTATTCCATAACAACAGACATCGCTGTTGCTCTTTCTGCTACTTTTGCTCATTCTTTTCTGATTCCAGGGAAGACAAGACCAGAACTGTAAGGTCTAGGTGCATCACTACATTCACTGACCTACATATATGCTTTGATTTCCTTTTGTCTTTTTTTTTTTTTTTCTGTTCACTTTCGTTTCCTTCTTTTCACTTCCTTCGCTAACAACTTCCAGCAGTCTGCATGACTGCCCCGAGCTATTTTCACAGAGCAACCTACACTGATCTGAACACCTAATTCCTTAAATGGTAGCATCTGATGCAGAGCTCATCACTCTTTATATATAGGCAAGATTATTTTTCTACATGTGCATCAGATTTTCAGCTGATCAAAAGACAATTTCACCTGCTGTTTTATTGCCCTTCACTCAGCATCATGCCATCTTCCTCCAAGTCTTCACAGTCAATTTCAGTTTTCATTACCCCTCAGCAAAGGTTTCACTTTTCTTCTTTGTTCTCCTTTCCAGACCATTCATTAATACATTGGAGAGCACAAGTTCCAGCACAGATCTCGGTGGTAACCCCTTGCAGCATTGTCTGCACTGTGAGAACTGAGCATTTATACTCGGATATATTTCCTTTCTTTTAATCACATATCGGTCCATGAGAAGGACTTGACCCTTCTACCTCACTGCTTAATTTCTTCATGTATTTTTGAGGAGGGAAACTTTCAAGTGTGTTTTATGAATGGGCTCATCACAGAGTCATTGATCCTCATTGATTTTAATGCTTGCCTGCATCACAATGGGGCTATAATAAGGAAACTCCTAAGATATATGAAATCTAAAATTCGTCAGTGTTCTCACAGATGTTCATTAGCTCCAGAAGTACTGATTTGTATGGAATGTGGCGCCTCTGAGATGTGTTATTCTTGTTTTGTGCTACATAAGTTTGGATGTGCGTGTCTATGGGAATATGTATCTGGCACTCAGAATGTTTCCCATGACAAACAATTTTTGAAAATCTTGGCTTATTTCAAACAAATTTGACAGAGGAAGAAAGGTTTGGAAAGCAAACAAACAAACAAACAGGCAAGAAGACAGGAAGAAAGAAGGGCTGGTAAAGGGCTGAGATCTTACAGTGCTGCCACCGAAGAATGGGTTTAACGCAAGCACATGTTGGAGCACCTTGGTAGACATCAGAGACTGAGAGAGAGGAAGAAGGAGAAACAGATGGTATGCAAGCTTCATCTGTAGGAAAAATCTTCAGTCAGATCTTACGATAAATTAGACACCAGAGAATCCAACCATCAGTCACGAAAGGCTTCCAAAACAAGGCTTTAGTCACACATATCCTATAGCAGCACAGACAGCTGGCAGTCTGTACTCCTGAATTAGCAATTTAGAAGGAGAGGAGTGGAGCGGAGCGGAGAGGAGAGGTGCCAGGGAAAATGTATTGATTGTTTGTTTTTAACTTTGCTTTGTAAAAGAAACTGATGTATGAAAATAAAACTGCCTGCAAAGCCAAGTCAGTATTATAGGAATGTGGATTATATGAATAAGAGAATCAAGAGACACTGATCAGTTCAGTGCCTGGTCAGATCGACAGCTGTTTTATTTGAGGAAAGCTGAGCCATGTAGGCTGAACTAGTCAACTAAATTACTGGTATAATTGTGATGATGACTGTAAGCAGGCTTATAGTAACTAAAATCTTGAAGTGTCTTCACTCTCCTGTAGTCCTTTATCCAGTGCATCTATTGACTTTGTTCTAATTGCTCATATAAGAAACTACAGTGCACCACTGGCATTTTATCTTTCATTTTAAAAAATCTTGTCAAAACCTTAGCCTGATGTTGTATTGCAAAATCCAGATTTATATACACAAATAATTAGCTCACTTTAATAAACCTTAATAGGTCACATCCACTGAAGACTAGAGGAACTTGGGAAGGCTAATATTTCTTAAGGAAGTTTTATTTCAGTGAAAAAATGCAGGTTCTGTGACAATGAAATGTTTACTCTTTCTTCTCAATTTCATTAAAATATCTCCTTCTACAATAACATCTAAATATTCTATTTCAATATTTTGAAACAAAAAAAAATCAATTTTCATATTCTCATTCAGCTTCTCATTTGGAAAGAAAGATTCATTTTTACTGAAACTTTTTAACAGGTTTTAACTTCAAAATTACTAGTTTCATTTTCAACCT
>VXAA01006140.1:16434-52326 GCA_013399115.1 Anseranas semipalmata | reverse complement strand
CACAACCAGCGTCGCTCCCTGGCTCGGCTCTGGCCAGCGGCGGGTCCCGTGTGGAGCCGGCTGGAGCTGGCTCTGATCTGACCTGGGGCAGCTGCTGGGCTCTGCTCACAGAGGCCTCCCCTGCAGCCACCCCACCACCAAACCCTTGCCACATAAACCCAATACAGCTGCTTATCTCCTGGTGTGCTTGTCCTTAGCCACAAGCCTAACTGGGCCATTAGGCCTGAGATGAAGAACATGCCTGAAAGCCAAATGTGAAAAATCACAGCACTAAACCACTGGGAAATTCAAACTTCTCCATGCATGGGAGCCAGCCAGGCTGCTGATATATAAGGAAATATTCAGACACTGATCCATGTCCTGTGTTCTTGCTCAGAGGCTGATCAGGAGAGGAAAGGGATAATAAGAACTCGGATCTGGCAAGGAATGGTAACAATAGGCAAGAAAAGGAAAAAAAAAAGAAAAGGAAACTGAGTTGAGAATGAAGAGGATAGTCTGAGATCCAGAATAGTTCTATCTGTCATGTTTTACTTCTCCCCTTTAACATACCCAAAATCAAGATGAACAGGGGAACAGGAGGTAAAGCCCCATATAGGGTTTTTATGAAGGGCTTCTCTTTTCCCCATAATGCATGGCAGATTGTTCATTATTTTATTTCAGTTGTCAAAATGTAAGAGCTGGAATTGTCTACACTAGATGGTGAATGCTTCCAATAATATGTAAATTCAAAAGACACAAAATTTAGCCAAGATGTCAAGTGTGAGCTGGGTGTTCACATTCTTCTCTCTCAAGATAGCACCAGAAGAAATTTCTTCCCAACCACCTTAAACTGCTGTTCACTCAAAAGAAAACAGTTGAGGTGAAATGTTAAACTTTGATACATCTGTAGTTAGGGGAGATGAATCTCTCATGAGGTCACTGCCAGCCCATACAATCACAACTTGCTCTGACCCCATGGCTTCATTATAGCTTGCAAACAAGCACCTACCTCAACCTTGCTCCAGACTCTCCTCAAATACCTGAATTCTGAAGTGTCTGCAGCATTTGTAGAGAGATTAGCTAACCTGAGCTCTGAAATTCATGGTAGACAGCAAAAACTCCACAATAAAAAACATTTCTCAGAAAATCCCTTCTTGATGTCTGTCTTTTATATCAAAATATCTTTGTCATGCTGATAACCTCAGTTGTGAGTTTGATAGGAAAAGATCAACTGCCTTCAGGCAATGTAAACCTAAATCTGCTGGGGATGCAATTCTAATTTTGAGAGGAGAAGAGACAATGGGTGGCTTTCTTTTTATTTTGTCTGGTTCTAGAGAGGTTCCATGCATACAAAATCAATGTTAAGCTGTGCTCAGAAGTCAGCTGGTAGCTTGTGCAGCCTGTAGCACTCTGGCATTATGCGGTGCCAGCATAAAACTCCACTATTAAATGGAGCTGAATCATCCTGAACAAGTTTTCTGGGATATAAACACATGTGGAACATACGAGTGGTCTAATCTACAAATGATAAAGGCATGGATAAGCATAACATCCAAGGATAAGGGTATACTTGCCTCATCAAGCCCAAAACATTCTTTTTCACTTATGGACAAGTCCAGGATTCTACTTCATGAACCACGTCATGAATTCTGTTTAGACTCTAGCTAGCATCATGCCCTACCAATTCACTTTCTTTAGTCTCCCAATATGATTTATCGACTTACAATTTTTTGTTCAGCCACTTAGTCCTCATGTAAAGTGAAAGCCTGTATTGGGTAGTGAAGGGTTACCACAATGCTATGCCAGTGGGATATTCCACTCACTTCAGAAGATATTTGAATATTTTCTACATGCTGAAGATGCTGTGATATTGGAGGCAACTTCTATTTACCAGCTCCTGTAATCATGTCAAGTGCTGAGCAAAGAGTTAAAAGAGAAGCTTTATTCTTTTTATTTCTAAAATCATTGATTTCAGAGCTATACATTTTTTTCAAAGTCGTAGTTTTGCTACATGTCATTCACAGAAGGCCACAAAGACATCTCAAACCTTGAAACATCTTTAAACAACCTGAAGAAAGGGCACTTAATTGTGTTGACACTAAAAGATTACTGAGGTAAAGCAATGAAATTTTTAAAGGAAACTGTAGGCTGAATATCAAAAAGAAATTAATTTATATTCACTCCCTGGCCTCATCTTCCCTGCCTACAGTGCAGCAAGAGCACCACAGCTGCTGGAGTTGAAGGGCTAAGGTAGAGAGATGCTGGGGGGCCGTGACCCTCCATTGCAGCAAAGATGCCCCTTTTCCCTGAGACACCCTTTAAGGAGGGCTCAGTCCCTCACCTCCCAGCACCCCTTTCCCTCATATGTGAAGGTTCACGGAGGAGTCATCAGGGTCAACCCTGAGAACTTTTCCAGAGCTTTAGCTCAGGCATCTCCACAGAGAAGGTTGATCTGTCCCTATACATTGATGTTTTTCAAATGACAGTCATCCCCACCTCTGCAGATGCTCTACCCAAATTAAAACCATGCTGGAATCCATGGAGGCTAGAAAATTCATTAATGGATTTGAGTGAAATTGCTGTTTTATGGATTGTAATTTCACATATGGGTAGCTATACTATGTGGAGTTCATGGTTGAAACAATTTAAAGCACTTCTCACCCTCACACAAAAGATACACTAGTTTTATGAGCTTCTCAGCTTCCTCTCACCCATATTAAGCACAAATATATAATGTGAACAGAGTCTCGTTAAGTTAGATCATCAGGAGCAGCTGAAGATAGATTTACTATTGTAAATACACAGCCCTCTTCAGGGTGATATGTGGTGCCCTGCCGTTTCAGAAACATAACCTGAGGCACAGCAGCTTTCCAAGATAAACAATATTTAAGAACTTGGTTTTCATCAATCTCAGTTCAAAGTTTGATCTCCCAAAGTGCTGATAAAAGTTGACCGGGGCTGATGTTTCACAAACCCTTGTACTTTGCAACATCCATCGTATATTTGGCAGTCTGAGCAAAAAGCATTTGATGAAGACTACAGCTTGTGGCTGGCTTGCCAGATATCTTCTGCTATAGTGTGCTAATTTTTAAATATTTAAGAAATATACTTTTACTCTAGGGAAATGTTTCCCCTTCTCCAACTGTTGTGGAACATGACTGGCAAGTAAGAAGTTATCTTCTCTCCAGAGAAAATAACACAAGTGGGCTCCATTGCACAAACCACAAAGATTATATGAATAATTTGCAAACCTCAAATTCAAGGCACATTTTAGCGTGATATTAAAAATAATGGGTTTTAGCTTGCTTTGGTTTATCAGAGGTCTTAAGTTTCTCGCTTCAAGTCAGCGTCTGCAATCCAATACCTAGATTTCAATCATTCTTTCAAAACAGGTCTTCTGCAAAAAAAAAGTATTTCTACCTGATTCACTTCATCAGTTGTATGCTGCATTTAGAAGATCCTATCACAAGACATGGGCATATTTAATATTATTGAAATTACACTGCTAATATCCATATCAATTATGTTTTGAGATTTATGTTTAGTATAGATATTAATGCAGTCTGGCTTTTCCATTTTTACTTCTGCAAGTATAATTTATTGAGACATAAATAGTAATATTAAAGCTATCAAGTATAAACATCAATACTTGACAGTACTGTGTAATTTAAGAGCTACATGCATCTAAATTCAGTTACAGTAGTTTCTGAATGCATGCATCTTAACTGCATACTGCAGCTCACCAGGAATACTGAGTTTAGGAAGCAGCAGGCTATTAAATAATACAGTACTAACATCTTGAAATAAGCTTTTCAGAAGGACTGGGGAGTCAGCAGCACATGGTCAGGACATTAAAAAATGCGTGGGTTTCTCTTTTCAATAATCACTCCCCGTTTGTACTCAGTCACCCTTTTTCCCATCTTCTGGTCAGTTTGGATATACTGTTGGTGTTTTAGTGATTCCAGGGCCAGAGAATATATCAAAATGGGCTAGAAGGAATCTCAGTAGGTCACCCTACTATCAGTACTCTGAGGCAAGTTCAGCTACACTGAAACCTTTCCTCACTGACGAGTTGATGTCTAACATCCTCCAGTGATGGGAATGCTACCTTCCATGAGTAACTTATGCCTTTGCTGTACTGTTCAATGTGTTAGAAAGTGTTATTTTATAGCACAAAACCAGAAGTAACTGCCAAGCAATGATATATGGTTTGGGAAAGAAAAAGCATATGTGACAAGGCTTGGCTAAATAAAAAAATTATTTTATTTCAAACAGACATTTACTTAGTGAACCTTGGTGAAACAAATACCTTCCTCAAGGTGAAAGCTTACAAAAGCAGGGAGACCTGCTGTCCAGTTAAAATACAACATGCAATCAAGGTGGGATTGTCTAAAGGCTCAGTAACTAATACATGCTTTTTATCTCAGCTCAGTGTAGACACAGACAATGTAAACCAGACGGACTTGTCCTCTGGAAGTGTTTTTCCCTCTCCATTAAAACCTCAGTGACTTAACCTAAATGCCTAACTTACATGAAGCTGCATACAAGGAACTACAGTTTCAGAGTATGCAAAAGAACAAAAGATATTCAACTTTGTCACTGTAACAAGGAAGTCATATTTGGATTTTTGAATATCAGTGGATGTGCAGTGTTGCCTTTGATTTTAAGCTCAAAATACTAGCATTTTATTTTCATAGATGTTCTAAGAAAACATCAGTACTGAATTACTATTGGCATACTTTGAAACTACTGTTACTTGTGTTTTGTATTAATGGGTGTTTTTAAGTTGGACCCCTTCCAAACTGACGCTACCCCAAAGCTTACCTCAGTTCAACTGAGGTGTTAATATTATCAGAGTCCATCGCATCCTTCACACTTGATTTATCTAAAGACCAGGGAGAAAGTATGTTAAGATGAAACAAGCTGAAGAGGAAACCATGAAAATCTTGCTGAAGGCAGAAGTTTTCTGTTGCTTTGGTTCAGTGAGCTTCCTGATAGAGACAGATGCTCGTGCTTACCAAGGGGGGCTACCTCTAACAAAAAGAGCTAAAGACCACACTTAGCACTGTCAGACACCAACCAACCTTTTGGTACTTTAAAGTGTAAACCTGACCATGCGCTGTAACTAACTCAGTAAGTTCTTAAGTTCATAGCCCTTTCATCTTGTATATTTTTTTTCCTTTTTCTATTTGGTCTTCTGTTTTTATTGGGATATGTCAGGGTAGTCAAGTGTGCATCTGAATATCTGAGAAATTTAATGGCACAAGTAATGGGGAATCATGTCCTGTTACATCTGGAGGCACCTACCCTTGAAAATAGGATTTAGTCTGCCACGTGCAAAAATTTCTATCTTTCTATCAGAAAACTGTTTGGCGCAACCCAGCTTTGCACTGAAAAGACTAACTAAACACTATAGTTGAAGTATATTTCTGTGAGTCTATCCAGGAGAAACATTGCTACAAAATGAATTTAGTATTATTTGCTTATTTAAACATCCTCTGACAGAGAGAGGACGAAACATTTTCCACCAAAAAAGGACTCCCATCACTACCAGTGCCATAGAAGTGCCAGTATATAGTAAAGGATTGCCCACATCACTAGAACTGGAACTGAGGGTGTGTTGAATAAACCACACTGACCTCAGGCTTACAGCCTTGTGCCGCAGGGGAAATCCCAGCCAAGAATTTCAGTGGTAGTCTATTACTGTTTCCCAGATTTGGAAAGCCTGCAAGGCATGGAGGTATGGCCAAAGAGGACAGCTACCTGAAGGCTCTGTATCAAAAAGGTACTGTTGACAACATAGATGAAGGAATGCATGTGTGGGTGTCCAATGGTTCCATAAATTCCATTTGGGGAATATTTGTGGGATCGGTGGAATTTTTTTCCCTCTTATTTATAATTAACATTCCCTAGTTGGTGGGGAATATGATAATATTTTAGAATCTCCTTTTATCTTTTAAGATTTTTAAAGTGCAGCTGACAACACACTAATCTGGCTAACTTTGACCTCCTTTGAATGAGTTTCATATTTCAGTAGTACTCATTTAGTTTTAGCCAATCTCAGTACTGACCAAGTTAACATAAATGTGGCAGAGACTATGAAGGGAGCAATTCACTTACCAGCAAAAGGCAGCTACTTTGGGGAGAGATGTTTATTGTGGAAAAGGCAATGATCAAATGAAAATGTCAGCAAAAAATGCAGGGAGTTACAGTCCCTGCTGTCAGGAAATGTATTAATTTCAAATCATCATCACTCATGCACAGAAAGGTGAATTATTAAAAAGTACATAAAGATTCTCTTTAACTTATATTCTATGTATAAAAACTGAATAATACTTGGGTTTTGCCTGCAGCTGTGCAGGTGATGCAGCCATTATTCTCTCAGCCCTTATTCTCACCCACCCATACACCTTTGTTTCACCTGCTGGCTGGAAAGGGAGATTCTGCTTTCCTTTGAAGCAGCTGGAAATGAGAATAACAACACCTTGCTGCTACTTAGCCTTGCTTGCTGACAGGTCTCAAACTACTTTACCGGAGCCATCAGCATCATTACCTCCATTTTACCAACATGGAGACCAGAGCCCAGCAAACAGTGAGTTGGGTCTGAGGACATCCAGTGAGCTGGGAGGACAAGCAGGAAGAACCCAAAGCCTCCATGCCCTGGTACTGGGCTGTCACCTCTCAGTTGCACAGCCTGAGCTGCTCCTTGGCTTTCTGCTCAAGTTGCAGAAGCAAAAAGGTTTGTTATCACCTCCCCTACTTCAAAGCTGAGGGATATCCTATATCTGTGGGTGGTATTACTGCAAGTACAGCATGATGGATGATACTACGCATGCTCTCAGAAAGGGTTAATTTCTTTGCAACAGTACTCCAGGTAGAAGTCCCCAAAAGTTCACCTGCCCATCAGCTAAGGAACTTCCTTCAGAGATTCAGTCTCCATTTTCTCACACATGCCAGGTGCCCTATTTGCTCTGTTGCCAGCATTATTTGCTCTGTTGCCTATGCAAAACAGCTTTATCCGTATTTAACATTCACCCCACTGAAGTATTTATCGACAGAAACCACACTTCTTCTCACCCCCATTCAGGTAAATTAATCCAGACAGGTTCTTCTAGTATCCCTTCATGCTGTCCATTTTCCTAACCATCTAAGGAGCCCTTGTCAATCATGCATTCTACTATTATATAATCATTTTTGATCCTGGGTGATCAAACTATACCTGCCAGTGGTGTCCGTGTGCACTCTTCTCCCTTCTGGAGATAACTTGCCTAATCCATCCTGGGATTCCAGGGACTTTGCCTTTTCTGTCATGTTGACAGCCTATATATGATGTTACCTGTCTTAATCTTGGCTTTTTCCTTCTCTGCCATTCCAGCAGAGGGGCACCTAATGACAGCAAGTGTTCTTAAAACTAATACGTCCATATATATATTATTTTACACTTTGTGCTGTGAAACTAACCCAGTTTCTACACTCTGTCCTTGAATTCTATCTGTAAAAGATTCTGAATGCCCTGTCTGCACCTAGGATGTCATCAGTAAATCAGATTAGAACACTCCCACTTTTTGTGTGAAATAAACCACATCTCTTGCAAGATTGGTCCTTGAAGAAATCCATTTCCTCCAGCCTAAGGTTTCTCACTATGGTTTCTCACTATTTTGTTGATCTCATAGGGAAAATAGTCATTTTAGCCACCATTAATGAGTCATGGTTATGTGCATGCCTGGGTGTGAGAAAGAGCAGGAAATGAGGTAGAATCAGGAATAGTTGCTTTCACACTGAAAATCATTTGGAACTAATGGACAAATATTCACGGTGAGAAACATGATAGAAAAGGTAACTGTACTGCTGCAGCCAGGGCAAGGTGGAAAAGTAAGGAGACTTCTGCAGCAGTGCATGGCAGTATTATCACTACCAAAGGACATTAGCAGTCCATACACAAAGCAAGAGGGGGAATGAAAAGTGAGAAGGTAGGAAATAAGCAACCATTTTAGAAAAGTTTTGTTTGTTTGTTTGTTTGTTTTTTCCAGAGAACTGCATCACAAGGGGGATAATATCTTTAAGGGAAGAAAAATGCAGTGAAATACTTGAGGTCCCAGAAAACTGAGGATCTTTTTACGTACACTAAGCTTATCATCGATATGGCTTACTACTTTCTGGATGGAATAATTTGTGACATACATAAGAATAAAGGAGGCACTGCTTCAAATTAAAGTGTCCATAAAAGAGGTTTTAGAACAACATGGTGAACTGAGCTGTTAGGGTGGGACTCATTTGGCTGTTGTTAGGAAACTGGACTGAGCTTATCATCTAAGCATCTAAAACAGAGAGAGAGAAAGAGAGAGAAAGATCATAGGAAGAGATCTAAAAAAACTAAGAGTAATTTTCCTCTTCAAGTGTTTATCAGTCTCCTTTGACTATAGTGCTAGATAGTATACACACATTTTATGTAATTAAAATTAATTAAAATAAATTTGGGTATACATTAAAAAAAAAAAATTCTGAACATCAGACAGTCCTAAAATAAATTCTGTATAAAACTACTGAACGACTAAAGGCTAAGTCAGTTGTGGTTTAACCCCAGTGGGCAGCTAAGCACCACACAGCCACCCACTCTGTCCCCATTGCCCCAGAAGGATGGGGGAAAAAAAATAAGAAGAAAAGTTAAAAAACTAATGGGCTGAGATAATGACAGTTAAATACATAATACATGATCAATTAGTATAAGAAAAGAAAGGAAAAAAGAAAAAGAAAAAGAAAAAGAAAAAGAAAAAGAAAAAGAAAAAGAAAAAGAAAAAGAAAAAGAAAAAGAAAAAAAAGCAAAGGAAAGCAAAAGAAAAGAAAAGAAAAGAAAAGAAAAGAAAAGAAAAGAAAAGAAAAGAAAAGAAAAGAAAAGAAAAGAAAAGAAAAGAAAAGAAAAGAAAAGAAAAGAAAAGAAAAGAAAAGAAAAGAAAAGAAAAGAAAAGAAAAGAAAAGAAAAGAAAAGAAAAGAAAAGAAAAGAAAAGAAAAGAAAAGAAAAGAAAAGAAAAGAAAAGAAAAGAAAAGAAAAGAAAAGAAAAGAAAAGAAAAGAAAAGAAAAGAAAAGAAAAGAAAAGAAAAGAAAAGAAAAGAAAAGAAAAGAAAAGAAAAGAAAAGAAAAGAAAAGAAAAGAAAAGAAAAGAAAAGAAAAGAAAAGAAAAGAAAAGAAAAGAAAAGAAAAGAAAAGAAAAGAAAAGAAAAGAAAAGAAAAGAAAAGAAAAGAAAAGAAAAGAAAAGAAAAGAAAAGAAAAGAAAAGAAAAGAAAAGAAAAGAAAAGAAAAGAAAAGAAAAGAAAAGAAAAGAAAAGAAAAGAAAAGAAAAGAAAAGAAAAG
Source organism: Anseranas semipalmata (assembly GCA_013399115.1). Taxonomy (NCBI): domain Eukaryota; kingdom Metazoa; phylum Chordata; class Aves; order Anseriformes; family Anseranatidae; genus Anseranas; species Anseranas semipalmata. The sequence continues at coordinate 42,996 of VXAA01006140.1, read as the reverse complement.
AAAAGAAAAGAAAAGAAAAGAAAAGAAAAGAAAAGAAAAGAAAAGAAAAGAAAAGAAAAGAAAAGAAAAGAAAAGAAAAGAAAAGAAAAGAAAAGAAAAGAAAAGAAAAGAAAAGAAAAGAAAAGAAAAGAAAAGAAAAGAAAAGAAAAGAAAAGAAAAGAAAAGAAAAGAAAAGAAAAGAAAAGAAAAATGAGAATAATTCTCAGTCTTCACAGCATAATGCTGTCACTCACAGTACTAATAGATAGGAGCTGGGCTCCTCAACATATTCATAAATGTTGCAGGAAACAGAAAGAAGGACACTGATAACATTACCTGATACAAAATTATTCAGAAAAGATTAACCTAAGGTTGACCATGACGTATTTCAAAAGATAATGAGTTTTTCTGTTTAATTCCGTATTAGTAACTGCAATGTTATGCAGAAGGGTAACATTCTGCTTATATAGAGACAGGCAATACAGATACACATGTGTATGTATAGGCTTGCATGAATGTACAGGCTATTATATGGAGACAGACAGCTAGTAAGTTATCTAATGTTATTTAAGAAGAATAGATGGAGTCTTCCAAAATTCTTTGAATACTTTAAATACAGGAGTTCAATGTTCAGGAACTATCTAAGAAACAAAGGCTATTAAGAATTATTGGGAAAGGAGAAGAGAAAATCAAATGACGTTATGATACTATAAATTATTACTGTGCATTATGTATGCATTGTTCACATCACCCCATCTCTAAAGGATATAGTGGAATCAAGTTACAGAAAAAGGAAAACCAAACTTACAGAACAGTTTTGTTACAAGGAGAGTAGGTAGATTAGATGACAGATAATAGATAATAGACTAGATAACAGATGACAAAGGAGGAATATGGCTGAGGTAGAGATGATGAATAGCTAATGATTTATTCACTGTTTCTCACAATATAACAACAGGTAGACTGATAATGAAATTATCAACTAGCAGAATGAAAGCAGAGCAAAAAATACCTTTTCACACAAGACTGGTGAATTAATTTTCATGGGATGCTGTGGAAGCCACAGCATAATTTTGCCCTCAGGTGTCAGTGAGATTCACTTAATGCAGAGCCACTGGCACGTCTGGCCTAGAAACATCTGAACAAGGTCAGAAAATTTCTCAGCAAGCAGTTCCCAAAGTTGCATATACATGCCAGAAGAAGGAGCCCTGCACATCTGCTCTGTCTCTTCTCTGAAATTCTCTTTCTAACCAGGTGAAGTTTTAGGTACCACAAAAAAAACTTACTGGGACTTATATGCATTCGCAGTTCTAGTACACTTGAATGAGGCTACATCATACAAATTTTTAAAATGTTTCTTATCTGTTTCTATAACTCAGCATTCCCTTTTATAGAAGGTAAAAGAAAAGAGGATGCACAGCTTCCCTGTTTCTGTTTTGTGATTGAGCTCTTTTCCCTACAATATGTTGATTGACGATACTCCTGGTTTTGTTACTGGTACCTTCAGTTTATTTGCAGAAGTAATAACTTCATTCCATCTACAAATACAGAAGTCTGCCCTTTTTCCCCTAATTATTAAAAAGATAATAAAAATGGCAACACAATAATAACAATTAAGTAAGGTCAGGGAAGTACTGTAAAAATGACATCCTCAGATGGAATAAATTAATGTGAAATTATCGGTTTCAGTGGAGCCATATCAATTTACAGCAGCTGAATATTTCTCCAGCACTACAATCCAAGTTATCGAGAATGTGAAATGTTGCAATATTGATTCAGAAAAGGCTATTTGAATTTATTTTTCTAAATTCATTTGCTCCCAGATCCATTAAACATAGTACGGAAATATTTCTAGAATGCATATCAAGTACAAAAATGTAAACTAGGGTCTAAATTCACCAATGCATTTAAGCATTTTCAGGCCTTTTTAGTCTCCTAAGTACTTTATGAGTCTGATCCTCGTGGCATAGGATTGCATAAATAGCCTGTCTAGCAAATGTCATGCATGTGGATCTTTTTTAACATAGTTCTAAATATTACCATGGTTATTTTTTGGTAATGATAGTATTCCAGTAGCAGTCATGGGCACTGTTCTCCAACAGAACTATAGACATACCCTGCCTTGAGATCTTACAATTCATAAGGACAGTATAGGGAACATACACGAAGATTCTCTCTTCAGACTAATGTTGGATCAGTGACCCTTCTGCCCTTCCCATTGTAAAATGACTAATTTCCTCCAGGTACCTCAGTAAAAATGATTCTTGAGAAGGACTGTGAAGGAGGAAATGACCTTGTGGGGCAGTTTTTATCAGTCAATCCATCCATAAAGTCAAGATTGAAGAAAGTCTAAAGGGTTGTATTCAGATTGTCTGTTATAAATGTGTAATTTCCTCATTGTAACCAATTCTCTCCCGTGACTATAAAGTCTGGCAGCAAAGTTGGCACCATGATCTGCTCCTTTCTCAATAAACTTAAATGTCTTGACAGCAGCAACACCTGATTTATGCACCTCATGCCTATTGCCTACATATACACTAAAGACAATTGTGGATAAAGGAAACATGCTGACAAATCTAGCGTTGTTAGCAAGGCTGAAGGGACAGGGCATAATGTGGTGACACAGAGGACAAGAAGAGATTTTAATTTTAAGTATCTTAACAATGAAGGTGATGATTTTGAGCTACAAACAGTGATTTGGAGCTCCTGTGAACAGGGAATGCCACCATGAAAGCAAGGAACAGGAAAGCTGCTGTTAGCAGCTGCTGTCCATAAGGAATAACCTGGGGCCAGGATGGGTACAGCCAAGGAGATTGGCATTGCTCGAGCGCTGAGGCAAGAAGGCTGAGATGAGAGGCTGGGGGGGAATTCAAAGGTGAGCTACCTAAAGTGTCGTTAAAGAAATTACCACAACAGAGAACACCCTAAAAGAAAATTGGAAAGCCAGCCACGTGCCTGTCGTGCCAAGGAAAGGGCATGGCCCAAGATAAGGGAGCAGGAGGATCTTGTTATTTAGGCACAGGATAAGGCCTCAGTCGAATGGTTTGTATTCAAGTTCTGCCACAGCTCTGCCATGTGATTTTGAATGTGCCATTGCATTTGTCTCCCAATTCCCCATTTATGAAGTGTTAATCATATTTCATTTCTAACGCTTGTCTTGTTTTTAGGTACCTGGCAGTAAATTTGCTGGGAAAAGGTTATCCTTTTTGTGTGCGTATGTGCATGTGTGGAGCAGCTTCCTATAACAGAGTCCAGTTTTCAGTGGAGCCTCTAGAAACTACCATAAAATCAGCTTCAGTTTATCAATAAAACATGATTGTAAAATTGCAGGCCCCAATGGCATGAAAATGGTAAGATCGTCAACAGCAATATATATATATATATATATATAAATAGAAAAATAGAGATATCTTTGAGATATATATTGCCTTCTTTTTACATACATGTACTTTAGACTCTCACCAGGTCCTCTAAGATATTTACATTAAAAAATTTTAGTAATACGGGTCATAACTATAAGCAGTCTGCATGTGTTAGCATTATAAGGAGCATTGATAACCTTTTTTTTCCCACTTACAGTGTTTGTAACTGGCATCTACACTTACTAGAGTCATAAACGAGTGAGAGAGGAGGACAGTTTTTCTCCACACTTTGTGTATTTATCTTGTGTGTTTGGCAACATTTGGAACCAGATCAAAACCAATTTAAGTCAATACTCAGTTTCGTTTGTTCCGTTTATAGCCCTCTTGGTTTGCGTGGGTATTTCCAACAGCAACAGAGAAGAGAAAATATTTCAAAGCAAAGCAAAATGTGGTTATATAACAGCAAACAAAGGCAAGAGGTTTCAAGGGGAAAATGTGACTCCTGAACATAATTTTAAGAACTTATCTTTACACAGACTGCTACACACACTAATATAATTACAGAAGTACAAATCCCAAACACACATACCAATGCACAGAGTAAATACAGTTACATCTGTGCTTATATCAGCATAGCTTATTTTATTACACAGAGAGGAAAAGGCTGTGCTGGTACTAGACCTGGATACAGCTTACATCCGTGTTACTTTTATTATGATTTTACCTTAAATATTTGCACCTCTAGTACATATAGTTAGGCTGGTACAAAAACTGGATGTAGAACAATTCTATTTTTCTTTTTTCCCTCATTTTAAGGTTCTTTGTCTTCTGAGCTCCTCCTTCAAATTATTATAAGACTAGGGGGTGGTCAGCCCACCTACTGGAGAGAGACTTCATTCTGGTGATAAGCTGTTTATGGGTTGTTTAACTCAAAAGAGCGTTCTCTGCTTCTCTGTGTCAGCTGCTGAAGGTGAATAATACAAAGATCTAGAAGCAGTCAATGCAACCCACCCAGCGCTATAATAGTTAGGGAAAAAATGGCTTGAATTAAATAAAATGTGTTGAGTTAAAAGCACTTTTATAATTCAGATGTTGGAGGTGTGTATTGCCTTAATGGCTCACTGGTTACTATGGGAACACAGGCTTTCCCCTCTCCCCCAAGTTTAGCCATTAACAGAGTGACATCACTTCATGTCATTCTTTGAGCTGGTTGAGACAGTGTCATATATTTTTATTGCAATATACATACAGCCACCTACAGAGAAGGGAAAGACTGATATTTCTTTTTTTTTTTTTTTTTTTTTTTTTTTGGCAGGCACAGTGTTAGATAACACAGTTAACTGATTGCAACAGAAGATTTTTTCCACACAGGTTTATTGGCTTTTTTGCTCCTTCCTTCTTTTCCTTCGTTTAAGTATTGAGGATCTTATATCTACCACAGGTTTTGATGTCTTTTAAAAAATACTAGATAGAAAATCAATTGGCAGTATAATTAGTAATTTGAAATCTACATGAATTCAAATAATTTCACTTACTTCTTAGTAGCTGACATAAAGAATGCAAATTAGAAGGTGGAACTAAAATTAAACTATTGAAACTGGAAATCCTCAAAGAAAAGACCCTGGTTTTCAGGCTGTAAAGAACACAGGCTTCTTTTAACACGATGAGAAATAATGAAGAGAGAGCCAGAACATGAGTTCAATGAGCACATGTTTGTTTGCTTCATTTTCAAGAGACATTGAGGCTGGCAGCTCTACAGTGTGTGGCTGTGAGGACGGCTACAAGGGCACAATGAGCGCTCTTACCCTGACTTCCTTCGGCTCTGAAGAACGCTCAACTCGCTGTTTGGCAGAGGAGAGGAAGAGTACAATAACTGCTGTGTCGTGGGCCCATCTCCTCCACCTCCACCTCCCGCTGAAGGAGGGGAACGCACATACCAAATATCCCTGGGTGTCCAGGCACGGCTGTGCCACCATTTGCTGCGATATTGGACCTGAAAAAGGACACTGCAGCCATTTATCCCTGCCGCAGGCAAGTCACCTCCTACTTCTGACAGTGAAAGGATGCCACAACAGTGGGCTTTTTTCTTCCTCTTATTTTTTGTTTTAAACAATGTCATAAGGAAGGATGTACAAAACACTGGTTCCTCTGAGCACTGCAGTCATGCACAGTTGAATTTTATGTACACTATCTCCCAGATGCAGTCACTTTGCTTATAGCTTTAGGGCTCTGTTTCTGTCTACTTCTTGTCTCTTGGCACAGATGCACACACCCAGATTTCCCAGTGCACATTTAATACCTTCCAACTTGAAAAACAATCATTTTCCACTCGCATTTTTTATTTCATTTTTTCCTTCTATCTTCCATTTAATTTTGCTTTGAGTACTCTTTCACAGGGAAGTTGAATCAGATCAAATGAGCTTTGCATTTTGTACTGAAGTTGATGAGTTCATTGGCATCTCGAGGCCTTCCCAGGACTCCTAAATTTGGAATATGTGCAGAAGAAATCTATGTCCTTCACATCCCCCTAGCTCCATCACAAGTCTTGCACTTCTTGCCAGCTTATCAGTGACTGAGCTGTTTGAAAGCACCCTGCAGAGAAGAAAGGGTGGGAGTGGACTTGATGGTCAGAGCCAGTGCCATAAGAACCAGTGTTGTGCTCTGTCCTAAAAGGGTCCAACTCAGAGACTACTTTGGGCTAGTCCACTATGAGACCTCAAGTTTTCTTGCCAGTTTAGTTGCTGTTTGGTAATTTCTGATGTAGGAGTGGGAGAATAAAAATTAATGACAGGACTGCTTATTGCCCTTTCATGTGAATTGCCAGATAAGAAGCAGTAAGACACGTAAGCAAAAGCAGTTTCAAGGCCAGATTCACTAACCTCTCATACTAATGTCCTGTCAGAGGATCCCTTCGAGCCTCCCTAGTGACCAGGGTAACTGGTAGCTCTGACCTCTCCAAAACCTTAGAAAGCTCTTGTGGATGAACTTGCTGTAAGTGGATGCTAGGACTCTTTGTCTGCCCCAGCCTCCTCCATGTACCCCATCTGTTTTCTCATGACGCCACTTAACCAACATCACACACACAAGATAGCTCAAGTCCTTCCTACAAGACTCTGAAGTCACTCACTATAAAGCCACAGAGAACTTGCAAGCAGCATAAATCCAGGTTCAGCCCTTAGGAGCCAGATTTAAGGTGCTCCATCAGCTTCAATATGTATTAAGTTCTGGGAAGCTGGGAGGAAGACAGGTGCAACCCAGGAAATCCTGCTGCCTTCCTGTTGCTTTCTGCAAAACTGGAGACCATCTAAAAACTTGTGCCCCAGCTCCCAGAAATCTTTCCTCTAAGGCAGCAATGAAGAACTCAGTAGTGGTTTGCACTCCATGCTTTTTCCTACACATTGCATAGTTGCCACAAACACCATGCATACGAAGGCTGCATTTCAGACTGTAACACATCGGAGGGTATTTCAGAACCAGGCTAAGCAGGTGCTACTCCCTGACAACTCCCACCTGCACCTGCATCTCAATTGTTGCCAGTGTAACCCTATCACAGCAAGGTACACCCAGAGAACGTGTGCTGTGATTGAGCCTGGAAGGAGTCCTGTGAAGAAGAATATGTCTATTTCATTGCTCAGATGTACATGACAGACCATGGAGGAGATTCCCTACATAATGTTTTAAATGAAGAAGTCAGTGGAGAGGGGCCCCTTTCTCACTTTAATTTGGTTGTAGTTCTTCAGGAAGTTCCTGCAAAGGAATACTAATGTCACAGTGGAGAACAAATCACTCTGGTGTGTCACACAAAGTCAATCCTTTTCATCTGACCTGAGAGATAATTTCTCTAAACAATATCATCATAGTCAATAGGAATTATAATTAATTCATTGAGAAAATAATTAGCATTCATGGAAAAGAACTGACTGCTGATGGACTTAGTGCCTCAAGAAATTTTTCTTAAGAGTGATAGGAATAAACTAAGAGGCCAGAAAATCTCTTTTTATTAGTCTCATCTCTGGATGATCATATTTACCACTTTCCAGGCAGAAGTATACTACATTAAAAAGCTGTACATCAAATAAAAATAGTGGGTTGGCTATTACAGAAATTTTGTCCTTCGGTATTAATAGCAGAAGAACAACCAATCCTCTCCATCTTCACGTCTATCTAAGCTGTCAAGTTGCCTTGACTGCAACTTGACTGCTTACAGCTGAATCTTAGACTGATTTATAGACACAATATCAAAAAAGCTAGAAGGTTGTTGCAGGGACACACATATTTGTATCAACTACAATGTCATCAACTGAGCCTGTATTATTTTTTCTCCAGTGATCATACTGCTTACTTAGGAGAGGTAGTCCTGTTCATAGGACTCCCCCATAGGAGGGGTGGTAAAAAGAAAACTTGTAAGACTTCAGTAAGGAAGCGCTTTGATAAGAAAAGAAAAGAAAAGAAAAGAAAAGAAAAGAGAAGAGAAGAGAAGAGAAGAAAAGAAAAGAAAAGAAAAGAAAAGAAAAGAAAAGAAAAGAAAAGAAAAGAAAAGAAAAGAAAAAAGAAGAAAGATACTATTTTTTACCACACACTTCCATCAACCTCTTAAGACAACAACAGGATGATGCTACTTTCTTCACTTAAAATATACATATGTGATTTATCAAATTCTTCCAACTGCTTTGGCTAAAACTACTGTGATTTTTTTTTATTATTTTTATAGAAAATGTTGAAATAGTTACGCATTGATCCCGAATTTTGCAATGACATTTCATTTTGAAATTTACCCTCAAATAACATTCAGAAGGGTGAAAAAATGTAAAGCAAAGAAACAAAACCAGTTTATCTGATTCAAAAGCAAATACTTTGTCAGACTTGGAATAAAACTTCAAAAAAAGCTGTTTTGCTGAAACATGAAAACAGAAAGCTATTGGGTAAGTTTAAAATCCATTTTTTTCCTCCAGTTGTTCAGTTCATGAAAAAATCAGATATTTGCACGAATTCATTTGTGACATAATAGATTAATCAGGCCTCAACAGCTCAACAGACCTATTTGTTCTGTAATTTCTACGCTGTAGAAATTTCTACACTGTAAATAACTGCTGACAATCATACTTTATCACTGATTTTTGTGAGTGAATGATGCAATTCTGTAGGAATGTAGCTGGAATTCTCTTGTCCACATGTTGCAAATAAATGCTTATTATTTTTATATTACTTCTATATACAAGCTGACTGGAAAGGAGAAAAAAATACTTCTGTGTCTATCAGATAAGTTGGAAAGAGACCTACTGGCATGCTTGAAACACTGTTTTAAATTTTATTTTATTTATTGTGGCACCAAACAACAGAGATGTGTACAAGTGATATGAAAAGATATAAAACGCAGTAGAGAACCCATTAAACTATTTCCTCATTTAGGATTTTTTAGGAGCTCAAAGGGCTGACTTAGTTCTTTTTTATTATTATTTATTTATTTATTTACTTATTCTTCTGGGTCAATGCACTGATTATTTATGGATCTGGCAAGTTGCATCCAGACTCTGGGCTCTCTTCTCTGTCATAGGAGGACACTGTAGCAATTCTATTTTAACATATATTTACACGTCTAATTTTGAAAAATATATTTTCTGGGCATTTCAAGATGTATTTTCGTATTTTCCTAGGGGATTTGGAGTTCTACTCCCTTTTTATTTGTCATCCAAGAGTCAGATCAAGGGTTTTAGGCCCTGAATGTGCAGTGCCTGAAACTTAACTAAAACATGAGTATACAATGAAAGAAATTCCTCTACATGTCTGGTCAGGTAGAAGTCTCTGCTGTTGGACAATTGTACTTGTTTACATTTGGGTCTCCCAAGATGGTATGCACTCTGCCATATCAACAAACTACTTCAAAGTGCTGTCACTTCAGTGTGTTATGTGGTTCATCAGCATGAACGGGCACTGTGGCCTCTGATGGTACGTCTTATTTTGCTGTGGCCAGCTGCTGTCTGTGCGAAAATGGCTTGTACGTTCTTACTTTGGGAGACCTGCTTGTGCACTGTGCTCTGTCCAATGATAATTCCTGGGAAAAATAACCCCACAGAAATGTTCATAAGGTTGAATGTAGATGAATGGTATAGGAGAAGTCAGGAGCAACCACCCAAGGAGCAGCAACCAATGTGCAACAGAAAGTTGCACCATTTAAGCCAACAAGGGTTTTGTCCTTGGGTTCAGTGAGAAGAGGACTGGGCCCCTTCTCGCAGCTGAAGAGATGGAGGAAAGCAAGGACTGAAAGCAACCACTCTGGGAGTCAGCCATGGAATATTGTGGGGCATTGTTGCTTTTCTAGGAACACATCAAACTGACTAAGATTAAGAGATTTATTTCAGACTGTGAGACCTGGGCACTCCTAGCTATGGGCTAATGCTGTTCCTTGTTTTCTGCTGTTGTAGAACACATTGTCCTACTCATCTCCTTACCACTTCCTTCCTATTTCTCAGCTATACCAATATAAGAAAATACTGTAATTTCTTAATTCATTTCAGTTATTAAGAAAGAGTTTTCTATCCATTTGACAGTACATTATTCTGTCATTGCACTCTAAATTTTCCAGATTTTTTCCACAGGCATATAATATCAACATCTATATAATTTTCCCCATTCCTTTCTTTCAAGGTGATCTTTGCATTCATAACTTAATCCCAGGAATGCCATCCCTAACCTTTTGTACAAAAGTGATGAGAAAGAATAGCTACACATTTTAGTTTAAAATGTGACGCTGAAAGTGATGAGTTCTAGATCAAATCAATTATTTTGTGAATGGTAAAAAAAAATGGTGCATATACTAAACAGTGAAAAGTTGGCTTTTGTAACACAGCAATAATTGCTTTTGCGGGGAAAAAGCAACTGAATCAATAAGCACTAAGGTTACAGACTGGTTTTGTTGATTGATCTCATGACCTCAGTAACTTCTAGGCAACACAGTTACTACTGCTGGCCATTAAAAAAAAATATATGTATGTTTGGAAGATCTACTAAACAACTGAAACAATACTATTATTTTTTTTAAAGCCACCTAATGCTGCCATTTCAAATCCATTTTAATTATTGAAGATTGTTGCCTTCATGTGGAATCCTTCAGGGTATATTAATGCACTTCAGCTTGGTTGTCTTCTGCCTGGAAAGCCATTTAGAAGTTACTTGACTCAGTCAGATTTTGCACAGGGTTTTATTACTTCACTGCTATATCTAGTCTCCACCATGACTTAGCAAGAAACGACATTTCTAGTTCTCTTCTGTATGTCTGCACAAAGTGTTTCTCACTGCATATATTACAAAGTTTCATATATTGCTATAAAAGTAAAAAATCTTCCTTAATTGGCTGCAGGGAGAATCTCATTCATAATGGATAAGGGATATGTTCATACCACAGTCAGGTATCAGGTCATTTCCTAGATGCTGTTTTCACATTAGTAAATGGTTTGTTTACTGTCTGACCAGGTAGTAGCTACATATCACTATGCCTGAGGGACATGAGCATTTCCGGAGTATCTTTAGAAATCAACGATCCTTTGTGGGAAGTATTAAAACCTGAGATCTTCAGTAAGTGTCTAGTTTATGAATTGTAATAAACCCTCAAGGGGACATTTAAGTCTGAAAGGAAGCTGAGGGAGAAAAACAGCATGGGACAAGACACTTGTCTCCAGCTCTGTATCCTTTTTGGGAAAAGCAATTCTGCAGCCAGACTTTGTCAGAGGATCAGTTTCCATTTGACAGAAGTGAAAATTGCCAGATAGGTTTTCAGTTGAATGGTATAGGTACAGAGTATGTCAAGCTAGAAAAAGTATAGATACCTATAAAAAAAAAGAGTTTTCTTTTTACTTTTTTTTTTTCTTCTCTACACCTGTCCCTAATACGCCATACTTACTCTATTATGTATGCTGTATTGAATTATTTTGTGTTTACCATAACGTCTACCTAGCATCATGCATGGCTATGGTAAATCATGGCATCCCACCTTCAAGAGAACAGCCAGCAAAGCTATTGGTGCCCAAAACCTTCATTCAAAACCAGCACTAATACACATAGGAGCACTAAGCTGAGTCAGCAGGAAACTTTTGGATCCTTTACACAGGATAATGTTCATATTCAGATGGATCAGGTGATATTCCCCAAGCCTTTCTTCTGTCTTTTACTTACAGAAACTTATGATGTGACCCACAGCCTGACTGGCAAGCACCAGCTCACCTATCTGCCTGGTTTTCTAAGCCCACTGAACTGTTTGGCAGTCGGCTATACAGAACAAGGACTTCACCCACCACAAGGGATACACCAAAGAAACTATATTTAAAGTTCATCTGCTAAAGCTAGCCCCTTGTCCCAGACACAAATTCCTGCCACAGAACATGAGAGGAAGAGAACAGGTCCTCCCTTCAGCTGTAATACCCAGTGATGGTCAGGAGAGATGAGATCTTCTTCCCCTTCAGAGGAGTAGATCTGGCTAGGGAGCACTGATTGTCTGAGGTCTGTGTCTGAGCCCTGAGGATCCTTTAAACATTCATACCATCCAGTTATGACTGTCTAGCAGAACATGGCAATGGTACATGAGAGTGAGCAGGCAGGTTTCTGAGCTTGCTCTTAGCTGTAGTGAACAACGCCACTGAACAGGAGATGGGGAGACAGAACAGGGGAGTGTGCTTGGCAAGCTGAAGAAACATCCATCAACATACAGTTTTGAATGGATTATCTAGACATTTCCTTGGAGGATAACATAGATTTGGAAACTAAGCTTAGTAATGGTTTAACAAAGAAAGAGAGTGCATGTTGCTGCCTTCCTTTTCATTCTTCCTGAAAATACTTTAATATTATCTAAACAATCATTATGCTACATAATTTCCCTTAAACTTTAGACAAGGTTGGATTAAGTCCTTGCAAGGTGAGGAAGGCAACAGAAAAAAATCAGTCCTGGTGCTGCTTACTGATTATACTTAAGGAAATATTTGTCATCATGGCAGTATTTTTGCCATTTGAGGCTCTTGCACAGAAGTGAAATCAGAGGGGTGCTTCTTTCACACGCATCAAGAACAATCTTCTGAGAGCAGCTTTCCATGCAAGGCATGTAGCATTCACAATTGGCAGGCAGATGGGGCTCAATTTAAAGGCTACCAAGGGCTACCAAACCTGCTGGGTTGCTTATATGCTAAAAGGAAGCATTAGAGAGACACAGTGATGCATTTCCACATTTTCTGTTGTTCTATATTATGTTCTCTACCATGGAAACATTTAAACAAGTTGTTTCCTTTAGATGTCCTTCCGTTCCTTCTGCTAATACCACATTTGAAGCCATGATCTCTTTGCAAAGTAAGTAAATAATCAGAGAGGTGTCTTAATTGTTTTCACCTACTTTTAGATCAATGTAGAAATGACCAAGAACATGATAGAAAATAAAAATCTGAGCTAGATAAACTCTTCAAAAAATAATAAGAGTTTCACTTTTAGGATGGGGGCATTGGTGTTTGTTTTTAAATAATCAACAGAGCAACTATGCAATTTATCACATCTGTCTCTAAAGGGAAAACTTCTAAAATTCCTCCACAGCATTGATTAATATTTAATTCTTTAGATTAGATTTAATCAAGCAACCAATTGAAGTTATTTTTCTTCTGACTGGTCATACTTGAATTACATCTGATTTTAGCAGTATTGATAGCAGAAATGCCCATGGAAAATTCTTGTTGCTTCAAACATGTTCAAAATTGCTTTAGAATTTATGACTGCTGCTCATGAACAGTTGGAGATGAACAGTAAAGAGGCTGATCAATAATAATGACCTAAAAGCCTCAGATGAAGTTTGATGGCACAGCAGAAATTAACGCACCCTTCAAATAAAAATAAAATAAAATAAAATAAAATAAAATAAAATAAAATAAAATAATTGAAAAAAATAAATAAAACAGCATGATGGATTCTCTTCTTGTTATGTTCCCAAGTGTCTGACTTTAAGAAATGTAAAAATGAGTAATACAGTAGAAAAGACTCATACAATTGCTATCAATATTTTTAGTAGTCCTCCTCAGTGTTTGTGTTGGCCATACATCAAGCATCACCTGTCATGGACCAAGCCCCAGCAGAGCAAGGTACAGTACAGGCTCTGAACAAAAGAAGAGAGCCTCAATAGGAGGGACAGGGTTAGATGCAAACAGATGGGTCAACATCAAATAGTAATGAAACATCAATAAACACTGGAGCTCATAAGGATCTTTACACAGCAGCAGTATAAATGGTGTTCTGTCTTACAGGCACACACAGGAAAGGAGAATTCCAGCAATGTTTCTGAAATTTCTGGGAATTCCTCCTAGGCTAAATGGACAAAATAGATGCAATTTTTCTGGAGGACAGCAACACCTGGCATGACAGGGTGGCTGGCATGCAAACTTGACTTTACAATTCCAAACTGAGAGCTGGCTGGTTGGAGGAATGACTGTAAAAGTCATGATAAATGCAGTAAGCCTAAGGCAGCAAAATGAATCTAGCATAAATTTTACATGGTCAGAGAAAAGGAGAAGTTACGGTCAGTGTGATCAGAAATAGATAGCAGTGAATAAAGTCCTTTCTTTGAAAAGGCATTTGAACTCCAAATAAAAGTCAAATGAACACAGGTAAAGGGTCAGAACAGTCTTCAAGCTGTCCCACTCTACTCTGCACTGGTGCAGCCTCACCTCAAGTACTGTGTGCAGTTTTGGGCAACACAATATAAGAAGGACATAAAACTATTAGAGAATGCCCAAAGGAGGGCTATGAAGATGGTGAAGTGTCTAGAGGGCAAGATGCATGAGGAGTGGCTGAGTCACTTGATTTGTTCAGCCCAGAGAAGAGGAGACTGAGGGGAGGCCTCATGGCGGCCTGCAGCTTCCTCATGAGGGGAGCGGAGGGGCAGGCACTGATCTCTGCTCTCTGGTGACAGCGACAGGACCCGAGGGAACGGCATGGAGCTGTGACAGGGGAGGGTCAGGCTGGGTGTTAGGAAAAGGTTCTTCACCGAGAGGGTGGTTGGGCAGTGGAACAGGCTCCCCAGGGCAGTGGTCACGGCCCCAAGCCTGCAGAAGTCAAGAAGCATTTGAACACTGCTCTCAGACATAGGGTTTAATTTTAGGTTGTCCTGTGTGGAGCCAGGAGTTGGACTCAATGATCCTTTGCATCCATTCCAACTCGGGATAGTCTATGGTTCTATGATTATATGAAGTTACATAAGATGAACATGAAGGTTTATAAAAGGTGGAAAAGACAGAGTCAGGAGTTACATTTTGGCAGAAAATCTAAATTGGAGAGGATGGGTCAAAGGTAAGCTATACATAACTTCAGTATGGTAGGAGAGAAGAAGAGAAGGCACGGCTTTTTAAACAAGAGAAAGAATGGAAAGGGGAGCATCAGGCCATCACACTTAGCACCAAGGTGGGTAATGTGAAGGAAGTAGAAGACTTCTGCAGAGAAAATGTTAAGCAAAGGGTTCCAGTTCTCTAAGTATCAAAAGACAAACAAACAACTCAATTTTTTTTGGTTGGCTGTACTCTTTTCAGAAATGGTAAGGAGAACAAAGGAGAAGTAAGGAGAAGCAACATGAAGTGAGGAATGGCAGTCAAAGGAGGATGCAGTGACATGCAATAGTGAGAGGACACAGAGAGAACACATGCAAAGGATAGATTGCAGGGAGGATGAAGGCAGGAGAAATGTTGTCAGAGGCAAAAGCAGGCACACACTAAAAAAGGTGTGGATATGTATTGTGACTTGTGTGGTGGCAGAAGGGAAGAGACTGGGACTATAAGGGAACAGAGAGATCTCATGGGAAAATCTCCAGGTTCATGAATTTTAGGGACGTGAGAGGGAAGCAAATGGAGACACTGGAGAGAGAAAAGGGAGAGAAAGCCAGAAGAAGGATTCAGTGAAACAAAGCAGGGAGTGGTAAAAGCTGGAGATGGAAAACATTACAAACAAGGAAAACTAAAAATCCTCAGTGCCTATGAACAGTGTCTTCTCTTTGTTTCAGGGACGGTGAAGGGGATAGCACTGTTTGGACTCAGATCTCCTTTGTTTTGCCTACAACAGCCATTTTCCTGTATGCAGTACAGCATTTATTTCAGAGAGAGGAAAATTCCCTTTAGATTGGAGATGGCCATTGTCTACATTTCACAGACGGCTGTGCTTCTCTGTCAGCCAGTTTATAAACAACAGAATCTTGGCTAAAAGGAAACTATTTTTTCTTGGCAGAATTATTAGCACCAAATGACTTTTGCTATCTTTCATTCAAGGCAATGGGCAAAAGAAAACTTCAGAAGTATTCATATGAATATTTAAAAGTGGGGAAAATAAACAGTCCAGATATGCTGCAATTCCATCTAGTTCCCACAGGCAAAATGATGCCAATAGATCTCTCTGAAGAGCTGTTACACTGGCATTTATTGGTCCTTGTCAGCTGCTGATTGGAGAGAGAAGGAGATAATGTTCAAGAAACAAGCATACTAGAGGGGCCCCATTTGATGCTCTGGGATTTGGATTTGCTTGCAGTATTATCCAGCCCCATCAATTCATTTCTGTTTGCACATATAGGTTCTGTACTGATTCAGATTCATCTGTGCCTTCCCTTCCCTGTACTACAATTACTGAAGGAGGCAACACGGTGCGAAGTGTGAGCAAAAGGTGATTTAGGGGATTCCAGTTCCATGTGTCAGTGGTTCCTGAAGAGGACCCTTTACTTTTTTTGTGCTTGTGTGTAGGCTATTTAAACCACATTTAAACCCCTTTCTTACAGAAAAAATACTGTGCTCAATTCTTGCTGCACAAGTGAAAGTGCTCTTAGGACCTGTGAAGACAATAGGCGGGTTTTAAAAATATCCATACTATATCCATTCTTTTTTAGTTTGGGCTGAGCAATTCTTGCTTTGTTTTCTGGAAGGCTGAAAGTCACTACTTAGCTCTTCCCAATGCTATTTTCTTTCTTGTGCCTTCCAGCTCTGACAGCTCACTGACAAACACGTATCGTGCTGTTTTGCTGGAACCTCTCCTACCTCTTACCTGTGTCCCACAGCTCATCAGATGGGAGAAAGACAAGGAAATTCAAATTTTAGCACAGGAGACAAAGAGTGGTTGGCCAGATGCAGCAGAAAAAGCTCCCGGTTGCTGTCTGCCATTGCCTACATTTGCTTTAATAGGTAATTGCACGAACTCACTTAATACACCTAGTTTGTCCTCTGGGTAGACAAGATTCAGAGCCCAGCAATGGAAAGTCTGGGAAGAACTGGGTGCAGGCAAGAACAAACTCTTGTCTGCCTGAGACCTGGAGCAGCCCTGCCCCAAGGTGTTTCTGATGCAAGCCACGGGAGTATGTTGGCTTCATTAGGGGAAGCTTTGATGATAGCAAAACACATCTCTTCCTCAGGAAAATCTTCCAGGACAAGATAGTGGTGCAAAACCTGCCTAACTTCCTGCAAAAAGCATTCCCCAGTCTGCTATCAAGAATACATCTGCCATTGTGCAACATGGCAAGTTGATAAACATGAAACCCGTTCCCCACCACTTTGCCAGTGGGCATAAAACAAGCTTAGTAATTTGAGAGGCAAACAGTGGCCTCCTCATTATATGGCTGAGGTAACTAAAGATAGGTGAGTAACAGATAAGATGGCTTGCTTTCTGAAAAAAAAAAAAAATTTAACTGGCTTTGGTCAACCTGATGGGAAACTAGGTAACAGGGAGAATTGTGCTTTGTAATTTTTCTTTCCAGCCAACCAATACACTTTATTTCTTTAATTTTTCTTTTAAAAAGGTTTAATATAATGTTGCAAAAATTCATTTCAAAAAGGGATATTAAATGAGAAAACCCAAAACATTTTGTTTTGAAAATACTTAAATGAAATATTTCATTGACCAAAAATCACTCGCCAAATATTTCCATTAATTCATTAATAGCTTTATATTGATTAAAAGCTGCACTTTCCTTTGAAATAAAAATTACCAAAGTTGGGCTGTAACATACTTTCTGTCACTAAATATTTTTGAATCAGTAGATATATCAAATCTCAGCCCATACGTAACCAGGAAAAAAAAAAAAAAAAAAAAAACTTTCACTGTTGAAAGGCAGTTATGAAAGAAGTTATGGGGAAAAGAAAACAGTATTTCTACTAATGATAGAAAGTTCTTTCAGAATATACTGTCTTGATGTTATCTCTTCTTTAACCTATTCAATACTAACACATAAATTCCCTCTCTGATTTCAACAATGGTGTCAGCAAATATTCCAGAGTTAAAAGTAGAAACACTGAACAATTTATTCACAACCTTAGCCTCCTTTTTTTATTTGCAAAGTACTGGTGAATACATCTAGTGTTCACAAATGTGATTATTGCCAAGAGTTTTTCAATTAATCATTCAGTATGCATAGTAGGTATTTATCAACATTTTAATTTTGAGCATCTGCTGTGTTTTTCTTTATTTGGAGAAGTCACTGTCTTCTGACTCCCTAACTTTCCAGTCCTGATGCATACATGTATGCACACACTTGCACAAGAATTCACGTAGTTTTCAGCCTACAGCTGATCAGCACCAAATTAGGTACTCTTGTAAACAGCGATAATGAAAGATATAGCAATACCAACTTCAGTTAATATTTTTGTGGTAGATGTATCTGTTATCTGCTTCTTTTGCATAATGTCCTAAGTACATTAATAGTGCCTTTCTGGGGCAGACTTTTTAAAGGTATTTCAAAATATCTAGCTACAGAATCACCCCAAATGAGGCATTTGAAAAGGCTAAACTCATCATGGTTTCTTCAGGAATGGAAAGAAATCACAAATAATGCTAAAAGTATGTCCAACATGAAAATATTTGTTACTTAATGTATCTAGAGAAACGCAACCACTTGATATAACCCAAGAATAAGAAGCACTTGATGCTGTGTAAAATGCACTTGTAAAATATATAGCAAATTTTCAACCCCAAGGAAGACTCCATTTGGACTGTTAAAAATTAAAGCATGTTGTTCACATTCATGGTAACATTACCAACAACTTATTCTGAAGTGACCTGTAGCACAGCTCTGAGCTAAGTCAATTTGACAAGCCACATGCCTGCAGTTAGCAGCTCCCCAGGTCCCTTTAGGTTTCTGCTCAGGGGCCACAAGTTGCCCTGAGCAGAAGAGTTCTGAAGCAGGAACATCAGCGAGCACATTACACAGCTCCAAACTTCATGCTATGCTGGCACTTGAAGTAACCTCCTGAGGGAATAAGGTCAGGCTCTTCTGGGCATGAGCAACATCTTTGTGCAGAGCAGCAAATCCAGAAAGCAAAACAGGGAGAATGTGACAAAAAGCAGCTGGAATGACAAAAAACTCTTTTGCCACAACTTTCCTCAGGTCATTGGAAGCATTCAGGTCCAGCCAGGCTTTTTTTTAGCCTCTTACCTTTTTTGTTGCTCTATATTGCCATCCATTCCTTGATCTCTCTACCCTTTTGTATAAATGATTTGCCCTGACATCAATATACCATGGAGTAAATGAATCACTGAAGTAGTCATTATGAAAATATAAATCACTGGTTATCTGTTCCTGCATGTGTAGGCAGACAACATATTCAGCAATAAACCATGTGTTGAATGGAAAGATTTATCTGGTGCATAATCTTTGGGAAAATGCTTGCACCTAATATGAATCTGTAGAAGTATGATCTCACCTGGTGTCCCTGGGAGGATAGGCAGGGTGTGGAGGAGCAGCATTGGCTGGGCTTCTCATAAAAGAAAAAAACGTTGCCGAAAATGCATCCAGGCTACTGAAAAGCAAAAATACTCCACAGAGGAATAAAGAAAAAAACAAGCCAAGAGAAAGAAAAAGTGGTAACTCACAGAAGGAGGAAGAGACTTGTTAGTAACAAACAACTTCCAAGAGTCTTCCATTACTCAGAAAGAACTAGGGACAATAAGCAGGTATGGGCCTAGCAGCTTTATTATTTCTTGAACTGCCCCCGACTATATTGCCAGTAATGCAGATAATCCACAGAGGCAGGAAAGGGACCAACATGACCAAAAATCATTCCCCAAAGAGACATTCTATTCAGGAAATCCTCCGGTTCTTTTTACCATATTCTCTCCTGGAAAAAAGCCAGACAGAGAAAGCCAGCAGTTGATGAAAACCTCAAACATACTTGACAAAATGAAGTATCGGTTGGATTTGGTGATGATTGTGGTGGAGATAAGGTTCACATGCTGCCCTGCAGGGGAAGACACCGTTTACAAATGACAAACACAGCAAACAAAGGCAGTAACCATTGTCAACTGCTACATTAGCAGTGCAAGGGTAAAAATGGGTACAATCTAAATCCGCCAGCTCTTTCATTGCACAAAACACCACATCTGAGAGGGGGCAGGGTAATCTTTCTGGTGTGAGGGGTTTTCTTCCCCTAGGCAGAGACAGCCCTCATCAATACAACTTGCCCTTTGCAGTGAAAAATGTCAGTGAAAGCAAAATGCTGGGAACATCTGCTGTAGAAAGCCCTATAAAAAACAACTTCAAGCACTGCGGCAGACTGCAGGCATTACAGAGAGGAGAGGAGAAGAGAGGAGAGGATGGACAGGGTCCCACTGATAATTCTCCCAGCTTTTTGGGTGGAAAGTGCAGACTGAAATTAGTCTGAAGAAAAGACTGATAGACACTCTGACATACAACTTAACTGTGTGATTGCTCATAGTATTACTTCAAGGTGAGATAAAACCTCTCAAAACTTTTCACCTACATGTAAATTCCCTGCCTTGGATCCACAGAGTAGATTTCAGGGGACCCTGCTGAACTACACTTGCCCTCAAACAAGAAACATTCTCCACTTTTTTAAAGTCAGGATCAGAATAACACCAAGAGCTCTTGGGTGTGTCAAATTTGTGAGTTTCCCCTCCCTGTTCTCCACCAACCTTGTAGGATACTTGAAATTCAGGCAGCAGCATGGCCCTAGAGTCAGGTCCAGCTCTGCAACATAGCATGATCCTGTCCTAGGGTCAGTGTCTTTGGTGCCATGATACTGGTGAGTTATGTCATTAATGAGAATCCAAGAGAATCCGACAGCTTTGTACCTTACTTTAATTCAACAGTGTTTTAAGGCAGAAGTGTCAGCTTGAGTTAGGTTTATCGTGCATGTGCAGCAAATACAGCAAAACTGCCTTTCATGTGCGTGTGCAGCACACGTGTGTAATACGCATGCTACCTGGGGGTGTCTGGCATTTTTAATAAGGTCCTCCTTTCATTTGATTGCCTATCTGATGTTTTAAGCAAATGCAGGGAAGTATTTATATTAACCACTGCATGGAAATCCTTTACTCATTTTCAGTGTCTCATTTATAACCAGTCACACTTCTGCAGAGCAATAGATAGAAAGGTGTTTACCCCTCTACAGGTTCAGACAGAAACTGAAAATCTGGACCTCTGAGGTGCCGCCCAAATGTCATTGGTATGTATCCATGTGAGTCCCACCAAAATCAGCTGGAAAACTGTGTGCGCGCTCCATTTTTTGAGCAGTATTTTGAAAGCTGGGAAAAGCTGAAGTGGTGGCACGTTTTTGATATCTGCACAGTGGAAACATCTACAGAAGTTGGGAATTCCCCTCAAACACACACATATACGGAACAGATTTCATTTAGCTGTAGAGAATAACAACTGGAGAAGTTACCTGAATCAAAAGATGATGTTACCACCAAGTGCTGTGTATTCAGATGATTCCTGAGATCTTCCTGGACTTCATCTTCTTAGTTTAGATCCTATTGATCCATAAAGCTGTTCAGAAAACCTACCTGAGACTTAATTGATTGTACCCAGGAAGTTTGCTATGCCTTGTGTTGACTTCCCATTGTCTGGTATTACTGACCAAAAGATTTTTTTCTAAATAACCAGAACTGTCCTTTTGTTTTCATTTACAAAAAAAAAAAAAAATGTATTTAGCTTAGGAATAGTTTTCAAAATGGACCCAGGAATACACTGATAGAAAAATGCAGATGGGTAATTTTGGCACTGAACACATACTCTTAAAAATTGTTGTGAAGTAAATTACCTTTGCCACAGGCATGTTTTCACTTAGGATTTTGTTGTTCAGTTCAATGAACTGGTTCACTTTTATTGTCTTGCTGAAGTTGTGACTGCAATTGAAATTACATTTAATGGATCTAGCAGATTAGTTAACCAGGCAATATCATTTAAAGTTTTCAGTGTATGTGTATGTAAATAAATATATATATATATATAAAGGCTTTTAAGTTTTTCTTTGTGGAAGATCTTTGTGGGTTGTTAATTCTTACAGGCAAAAAGCAAGTTTCTGGAGGGTTTAATTGGTTTATAATTATACTTTGATAGGGAATAATTTTTTAGAAATAGATTCTTTTGTTTTTCACATCCAGAGCTGTTGAAATTGAATACAAAAGACATCTTTTAATGCTAGGAGAATAGATAGTTTTAAGCTTCCACCTCCTCTGTGGTACTTTGATTTCTAGCAAGATGGAAATTGTGTGAATATGGGTAGTAAGCCTTAGTACCACTTGTTTTCTATACACTAAAACACAGGAACAAAGAAAGGTTTTCTTTGGAGGAGAAATTTTTTGAATACCTGAAGAGAAAAATAGTTTTGTTTTTGAAGTACTTGATCCTATTAAGGCATCAGATCCGCATCTTCTTTATCTTTTGATTTTCCAAGTTGTGGGATAAAATTGAACTGAACATGTGCTATATCCTTCAGCATGTTTGAGATAACAGAAATCACAACTTCAGAAAACTAGAAAATGATGGCAGAATTCATCCATGCCAGTTCTTTAAATGGTTCTGAGTTATCAAGAGGGGAAACACTGGAAGCAATCCATAGACCACCCTATGTGTCTCTTCTGCCAGCAGTTATCACTCACCAAGGTTTCTTCACCCCTGCCATTTACTAGTTGGCTATCTGTTCTAGTAAATTAATTTTTTTTTGTGAAGTGCAATAGGACAGGAGGTGCCACAGAGCAAGCTTTGACAGGCGTCAGTGAGGTTCTTAGGGATAGTAATAACTAAATTGCCTCATTAATAATTAATTCAAAAGGAGGTTGATGTTGGGATATAGTTCCTAATTCCTTCAAAGTACCAGCAGCAAAAGGGCAATACAAAGTACTGTCAATATCACAGTAATGGCTCCCGGGGCTTTCAGACCCTTCCTCTACAGAAAACGAGGAAGGATGCAGAATCTTTCCCTCAAGGACTTTGTGGAGTGCTGAGATTCCACGCCAAGCATAGCAAGATATGTATAGATATCCTTTCTAGCTCTAGCTCTGAAAACCAGCCCTGCCTTCCTTCCAGATAACCTTATGGCTGTCCATAAATTCACAGAAAATGACAAGCTCTCAAGCATTGGGTATCATGCCATACAGTCCATAAGAATGGCCTGTGATAAACACTGCCACAAATGCTGGCTGGCCCAGTGAAACACCCAGTGAAATCCATGCTAGCTTATTAAACTGTGCAAGATGTTCCTGGACACAAAGACACAAGCACCTCTACCAGGCTGGGGTAGAGTGGCCCCGGTACAACTGAAGTTTGGACCAGCTAGCACTCTCCCAAACATTCCCCAGGAAGGAGTCAGGGACCACTCTAGAAAAAACAACAGCAACAACAAAACAGTTTTAGAGAATAAGAGAGTGAGTAACAACACAGACGTGGACCTTTCTGTGCTGATTGGTCTCAGCACCAATGGCTCCGTGCACATTTAACTTATGAGATAGAGATGCAGCAATAAGGGCAATCTGAGATCCAAGAGTTGAAGCAGGTGATTAAATTCTACACACACGTTTATGTTTCTCCTGCACCATTCTCTGAACTAGTCAAATGTACCTACTGACATTCTGTTTTTTGTCTTTGAGATTGCTTACTTTTCCTGAAAAACACAGCCAATGTCATATTCTTTGTTGTCTTATCTCCTCTGACTTCAACTGAGTTTCATTAAAGGGGATTTGGATCAATGGGAAGTTTCCTCACTGCATGTACTCATGAATACTCTTTATCAAGATGGCATTTGCCATCAAAATGTGGGAAGTCATGCTTAATAGAACCTACAGAAAACCACTGAAACATTTTATCATGATTGATAACTTAATCAAAACTATTCTGTAAAAAAAAAAGACGAATCTGTAAAGTTTCTCATGACAAATAGGCATGTGGCAGATACTTGAGTGAATACTTGTAGCGGATTTATATTAACTTAGTCCATAACAAGCTTTTCTCCTCTTCCCATTCACACAATTTCACATCCAATTTATATTGTAGTCAGGTAAGGTAACCTGTCATCTACCCCATACAGTGTAGACAGACATTTGCTTTCAAACAGCTATGCTGGTGGTAAGGTCATCACCCCTGCTCATGTCCAATTTTTTGTTATCTGTTAGCAGAGCTGCTTGTCTGATTGCTCCCTAAGCAATTTATTTAAAATGACCTCTATGAACAAACACCTGCCACTTGATTTCTTTAAGCTAACCAGTCCCTTCTGGACTGAAGCAAGCTAGGGAGTATTCACAAGTGCCTGTGCTGACAGATACAGAGCAATAGCCTCTTAACTGCAGGGTAAAGACAAGAAACTGAGGGCATGCTAGGGTAAGCATCCTTTTCCACCAGCAGAGTTCAACATAGAAGACAGCATCTGTCCACAGCCTAAGTGAAATGGCAACACATCAGTTTTCTTTGAAAAGTGACCTTGTCAATGTGCAACATTGCACTACATAAGAACAATTTATTTTTTTCACTACAGAATGCTATTACACTGTGAAATGTTGGAGTGAAATGCTTGCATATTTCCAGATGCTATAGAACTGCAAATGTTTCAGATATCTTTGGAGGTTTATGTTTGTTGGTTTGGCATGTTTTTTTTTTTTTCATTTCCTTGCCTCTTTGAGGAAAAAAAAAAAACAATTGTCAAGATAAAGCACTTTAAGTGACTGATTAAGCTAGTTTTATTTCAGTGTCAACTTTAAAAGAGGAATAAATTGCTCCTTAAGTTCCACCTGCATCTACACATAAGAGGTCATAAGTCCTGTAGAGCACATTTCCTATTTGCATTTTAAATCAGCCTTTGCTGTCATTTTTTTCCACAGTGACAAAGGAGGTCTGTACTTTTTTTATACAGATTTTTTTAAGTCAGTCATTTCAAAATGAATTTTCAAAGGTACTAAAAGTGGTCCTGTCTACATTAAAGGGAGCTGGTTTAATTTACAGGGTTTGTACTAGAAGTCCTCAGTCCTAAAACTGCACTTTTAAAATGGCATAGGACTAGTTAATTGTAAGGTATAAGTCAAGGGGATTTATGCCATCTTGTAAGGGTTCCCTATATATATGAACTTTTTTGCAAAGTAAGAGAAAGATTCCTTGCAGGACTTGGTGTTGGATTCACCTGCAGGTAATACATATCCGGGCTAATCAGAGGATCCCTAACCTTAATTACAGCTTCAGCACAGACCCGGAGGAATTATTTTTGTCAGCCTGCACCAGTCTGTGCTTTCTGCCACCAGCACCTCCCACCTCTCTTTCCATGTGGTACAAGTTTCTGAACTTAAACACTGGTGCATGACTAGAAGACATCTGCTAAACTAGTGCTCCTTGACTTCTAAAAAGTCATTTTAGTGATTGTCTGCCATAATAATAAAGAATATGCACTTTTTGGATATTTTAGGATATTTTTGTCACTAAACAAGGAACTATTCTACAGCTGTATACATGCAAATTACTTTTCAAAATAGGGTCCTGCTTTCATGTTGTGTTTGGTGGATGAAGGAAGTAACTCTGTCTGGTGAATAAGCCTTGAGTCTTTACCACATGTTATATCCAGACAGAGGTGGCAAAATTAAGTTCCTGATACTAATTAGTAAAATCTCTGTGTGAAAAAAATGTTATCAAAAATATACCTATGATGGTATGCCCAGTATTGCAGTCTGCCTTCAAATATTTCAGTAATTACTTTCCCTGGTCACCCTAAAGTTCTACATTCTGCAAAGAAGGGCTCGTGTCTGTCTAGACTGAAAGACCTCTGCCCTGAAGCATTTAGACGAAAGCTAGGGAGCCAGTGTCCTCTGCCCTTATGGGACAGTAACACTGCTTGTGAACTTTGCAACCCGTTTTCCTCCAGTATTCATGCAAGGATTCAGATATATTCATTTCTATTTCCCAAACAGAAAATAATTATTCCAAAGTCTCTCTCCCAGACCTTAATTTTAAAGAGACATTAAAATTATGGAAATGGAACTTCTTCTCATGGGAGGGAAAGCCTAACATCTATGGCTGTTGTCCTTTTAAACCTGATATAATTAAGTCCCAGGAAAGCTCCATCTCAACGGCAGTGAGTTTGATTTTATGAATAATGCTTTCTCTTTAAAGACAGAAGTGTGTCTGAAATAGAGCTCTCTGCTTTATAAAATGTGGTCTTGGAAAGCAGAACCTGCTTGAACCACAACCTCACCACATGCTATAGCTGGGTGAAGTTTTAGTACAACAAGGGCAACCTGTGTAAACATGTTCACTTTGTACTTCTTGAGCTATTTTTCCCTTTTCAGAAACAAATCCTGTGACAGACTCAGACACCACAATGCTTGGAGCCAGGAGAGCTTGTGGAGCAGTTACACAAGCTGCTCAAGACAGATCCAACAATCTGCCACAACCATGACCTTAAACAACTTTTCTTTCTATGCCAGTTCAAGCCATGGTTTGACTATACAGTAGATCTGACTTCAGGGCTGCTAACATAGGAGCAGAACTGCCACAGACACATAATGTAAAGCATTGATCTAATATAAATACACTCCACCAACTCAAATCTTCTGAAACAATATCAAGAGGTTATGTTCATACCAATAGGCTTCACACCATAGCATGTATTCACACCACGCTGTGCTTCTGAGCGCATATCATCAGACCTGCCATAGCTGGTAGAAAGCCGGTATGAACTCCTATCATGTGCATTGTCTTTCTGGACAGAAACAGCTCTGCGCCCGTGCCTGACCCACATCAAATTCACACTACTGCATGATTCAGCAGCATCTCATCCAGCATTACAGGTCATGGGGGCTCAGCCTCATTCCTCCTCTGTACTGAAACCCTGATCAGAAGGAATAGATGACTGCAGTGCTGATTTTCCTTTCCTTTCCTTTCCTTTCCTTTCCTTTCCTTTCCTTTCCTTTCCTTTCCTTTCCTTTCCTTTCCTTTCCTTTCCTTTCCTTTCCTTTCCTT
>VXAA01006140.1:0-15796 GCA_013399115.1 Anseranas semipalmata | reverse complement strand
TAGCACAGGAGACTGTTTCCTCACGAAACTGTTTGGGACTGATGTCTGACTGATCTGACCAATGTTCACACTGTCTGAATGGCATCTATGAGGAAGAAGAGGCTTCTGATCATTTGCACTTGGGCTAAACCATGGACCTGAAGGATAAGGTAATACTGATTACTGGAATGGTACAGTAACTGGAGGACATTCATGAATATTTAAAGATTTATCACTTACGGAAGTCTTGACTGTTATACATAAACAAGAGTATCCATCAAGCATATAGTCCAGTGCTTCCATTTTAGCAGCTAAACTGTGTTATACCCAGAATGTCATTAGCATAATTGTTTGGTGGAATAAACCCACTAGCANAAGATATGCATACTTCTTCAGATGCAGGCCTTTGAACAAATTAAATAAAATTTGAGTGCTAATATGGACACATAAGTCCATGCCTGAAGGCTGCATGTTCCTGATGAATTATTTAACCACAGAGAGAATACAGGTCTGAACAGGGTTCAGCAGATCTCCTCATCTTCTTTGGGGGTTCAGCAGTCCTTGCCTCTTATCTGGCACAGGTACTTTTCTCTCTGCCACTTGCCCCTGCTCCTTTTGGCTTATTGCCCATTAGAGGAAAGGCATGTCAAACATGTCTGAGAACAACAGGTTCTCAGTGCATCTTAGAAGGAGAAGTCCAGTAGTGTGGATTAGGATGACATAGTCTTGTCCCTTCTCAACACAACAATAGGTATCCCCCTGCTAAGTCCAGGTTACAGTACTGATTTTTGCCCTTGGTTTTAGAAGAAAAAAGGGAACAAAATCAGTCATAACACTCAGGAAAAATTTACCACCATCCCTCACAAAATATTAAATCCCTCTTTTGATGGCAGATGTGTGTCCAGTTGCATTGATCTTTTTCCACATAGGCCATTCCCCTGAATAAATATTAACTTTTCTGATCAAGCAATTATTCACATAAGCCTCATTCCTAACATAATGACACTGGCAAAAAAAGATAACTCGCAGACCAAGTATTTTCAAACCTACCCTGGCAAACCTTTTGTGTTCTTTGTGGGATGGTTTGTTGTGATATGTTACATTACTATAATACTATTACTTGTTATATTATTATGTTGGGAACAGACTGTCAGCAGCAGATGGACTATTACTGATATGAAAGTAGGTGAGATGCAGTGGCTGGACAAATTAAACCATTGTTTGCAGATCTCTGTGTTAGTTTCTCCTCAGTATAGGGCCATAAAAAAGTGGTTGGAATTCCTCAATATTAAATCACCACTGATTTTTTATATTACAACATAAAAAGTAATGCAAACAAAAATTACTGGCGAGTCATGGTTGTGAAAGCCATTTCTATGCATCATTAGCATACGTGTTTACAATAAGATGTAAGAGGCACAGAGATTTAGCTGTGAAACTCCCATAGGGGAGCCATATGTGGAATAAATCTATGTACATCTTACTGCAAATTTACTTAAGCTTTAAGTGTTTGGGTAACTTTATGGGTTGAATTTACACGTAAAGTTTTAATGGCTAGATTTGGCAGATTTTAATGCTTTCAATTAAGCAGGAAAAAATCTTTTGTCTCAAAAGTGAGGCCTAAATGACATTTCTTCTTACAGCTGGCTTATAAACAAAACGATGCACAACAAAGTCTATTATGTGCTTTATTCTTCCCTAACATCAGTGGCAATGGGGTCCTCTGGTCATATCCAGTCTACAATGACGAAGAGATTGGATCGGCCTGTGGACAATAGCATTCTCACAGATGGTAAGGAAAGTGGCAGCACATGAACAGACTGTGTATCATGTGTTTGCTAAGACAAGGTAACCAGCCAGAATGCACAAGCAGCCCCTGCTGAATTGAGTCACCTCCAGGGAAGGGAAGGCCACTGGCTGGTCCAGCTCAGGATTAATTATTGCTGCTTATAAGTTGCCTTCACAGGTGCTCACACAAACTCATTCACCAGCTTTCTCACCCTCTCTCCTACAGTATATACAGTAGTAAGGTTTCCAGAGCTGTGTGGTAGCGGGACTGCACCAGCAGGACTGCACAGGACTGCTTGAGACAACAAAGCTGAACCAAGCTGTAAAATTTAGCTTCTTTGCCTTTGTAATTTCCCATTGCTTTCCCTGCAAGGTACTTAATCAAAGCATGGCTGGGAAAAGACCTGTAGGTTTCAGCACTGAAGGGGCTGGGAGGGGTTTAACTTCCAGCCAAGGGGATTTATCTCTCTGTCAGCAAGACTCAGTTTGTTCTCATGCCTCCCTCCTGCCTGTGGATTACAGGGTTCAGCCTGCCCAAATGATCCTACAGAGTCTTCTGAAGAGTTCAGCTCTTCCTTTCTGGTTAATGCTTTTCACCATTGTTTCTACTGTGACACAGCTGGGTCTCGGTCCCTGCTGTAATGTGCTACACTGCATGGCATCACACACAGACCTCTTGCACTCCACACAGAACTCAAGTTATGCCTTGTTTTTAGCTATTTCCAGACAGCAAATTCCCCTTTCCCATTTTGAGCATCCTCACATACACCTTTTCCCTTCCTAGGGTGGATAATTAATTTCACCAGCAGGCTTCTGCCTGTTTATGCTGTACATCACAATTGAAAATAATTAGCCATATTAAAATTTTCAAGCTAAAAATGAAACATCCCTGAAGATGCTATCTATGCCCTTAAAAACATTATTTGTGCTGCCATGCAGAAATTNTTTTTTTTTTTTTTTTTTTTTTTATCATGAGTAGCTAGTGGGTTCATTTCCTCTCACACAGTTTTTGCCTTTGCCTTTTATCTCAAAATCTGCATCACTGCAGGAACCCACAGGCCCCTGCTCAGTGCTGCCTATTTAACACACTGTGAGTCCTCTCGGCTAAGGCCTTGGTCCAGCAGAGGACCATTGAGGACCTCCTCAGCTCCAGCAAGTTCTAGTTCCAGGGTGAAACCATGGTGAAGTGGTTTCCTGGGTAAGAATGCAACTTTGTGCTGTAGTGCCAGTCTTGCAGTAAAAGTAAACATTGCCTGGTAATAGTTTTTGTTTTTTCCCCTTTAAAATAATAATAATAATAACAATAATGATTATTTGGAATTGTTGCTAAAACACAACTGACCTCATAAGTTCTTATTTTTTAAAAAAACACTCACTGGTAATTTCTCTGAAAATGCACAACATTCTTGCTATTATTAAATAAAGTACACTATCATTCCAAAGCTAAAAGAATACCCAGCATTTCAGTATTGACTACTTAAATACCTGGAATTTCTGAGAGAGGTATCGAGTCCTAAATGTCAGGGGAAAAGTACACAGCTTTTCCAGAAAATATACCAAAACTGGCTTATGAGATGAAACACAAATAATTGGAGATTCTTGTTTTATCTTATGCTTGTGGGTAGGATTTTTCAAAATGTGGATGTTATTTACTGTATGAATGGCCATTCTGCATCAGACCGAAAGTCCTTTCAGTCCCATCTTCAATAGCTGCCATAAGCAGATCCCAAGGGAAGAGTAAGAACAGGACAAGAACATGTGATATTCTCCTCTCATATTCTTCTAGTCTCCAATTGTTTTCAAGTAGAAACATTTGCTGTGCTAGAAGTGGTTTCTGTGTAATTAGTAACACACTGCATTTCTTTCCTATGTATTTGTCCAGTCTTCCACAAGTGAATCCATGTCAGCCTTTGAAATCATTTGTGAAGTTTTCTTCCACAAATGGGAAGGATGTCAGTTTCTTTCTTTTTTTCTTTTTTTTTTCTTTCGTTTTTTGTTTGTTTGTTTGTTTTTGGTTGTTGTTTTGTTTTGTTCATTTGTTGAATTGTTTTAGTGGAGGCTGAGATGTTCACAGAGTGAATGGTCAGGGCTTCAAGAAGGACAAAATATACTGTGAGAGCTGGAAACACTAGAAATTGGGAATAAACCCTTCATGTCAAGGCATAAGCCAGCTTCTGACTGGTGAATGTTCAGAAGAAACTAGCCTTGTAATTTATTTCATAACCCTGTACTAAGCTGTATTTTGCAGCTTTCTTTGGGGTATTTGGTGCTGATCATTGCCAGCAGTAGGCAACTAGATTGCATGGACCTTAAACAGGAAAGTTTCTGTTTTCCTGTTCCAACAGTTCACTTTATTTATTAACTGAAGAAATGTGCAGATTTGACAAATGATTGGTTTCCTTCCAGAGCTAAACTTCTGTCATACACACTAACAAGTGCTTTATCCATTGACCTAAAATATATTCCTTCTCTACTTAGTCTATGGCAGGGATGTGCACATATTTTCCCATACTTGCTCCTTTGCCTGTATGCTTTCAAGATTTTTCCATCCTTACTGTCTTACTGTAGCTATGGCAAGCAAATGGGCTGGCTTTGTTGAATGCATCCAGCCCATTAAATTGGAGGTGGTCAAGGTGGGAGTGCAGGCACAGGATCTTTAGCCACCCTCGCTGCTGATTTCTCTGTGTCTGGCAGGGAGCGACCTGACTGCACTCTATACTTGAATAAAATGCAGCAGCAGTGCCACTGCCTGTCCCCAGCCACAATCTTGCTCAGTACAGAGAAGGGGAGGGAGAGCAGGGTTTAAAAAGGAACATGGCTATGACTGAGGGAGGAAGAAGATGTGTGGTAGCAGAGAGGAATCACAGAATCACAGGATGGTTGAGGTTGGCAGGGACCTCTGGAGGTCACCTTGTCCAACCCCCTGCTCAAGCAAGGACACCCAGTGCAGGCTGCCCAGGACCACATCCAGGCAGCTTTTGAAGATCTCCAAGAAGGAAAGTTGCTGAATTTGAGCCACCAGTGACTATATATGAGAAAAATGACGTTAAAGATATAAATCAGATTCTGCTCTCAGAACTTTTCACGTTGAATCATCAGGTAGCCTTCAACTGTCACATAGCCCACCCCATCTGAGTGGGGCTTGGAGAGTCAGGAGAGTAATGACTGATCCAGCTCTTCTGCAGGGTCACATCAAAATGATTTCTGCTCCAAAAATCAAACCCTGACTCTTCATCTGTTTTACTTATGGGACTAATTTTAACATGCCAATGAAAAGGTAAATAAAGGACAATCTTGGTGTGGAAAGCCAGGAAAAATGCCTGTATCCTGAATCTGTTCAATAATATGACAACTGTCTGCCTGATGCTGTGTGGCCTCCAGCAACACAGTCACAAAAGTGTGTTTTCAGAAGTAGTTTATCACTGTGGATGCCCACGGACTCAGGTATTCAGGGTGGAACCTCAGGTGCAAATTGTTTTGAGGTGCCTGAAAGCAGCCTGAAATCAACAGAGGATGCAGAGACTCTTCAACTGCTGGGTGTCTCCAGGTGGGCATTAAAAAAATAGAAGGTACCCAAAATGAGGAAGTTTTAACAGATCTGCTCCTTAATTATCTCTAAATTGGCAGGACTAAAACTCAGTTGCTCCACCGGGTTCCTGTAAAGGTTAAATAGTGGCATTATTAAAGTGCTTTTAAAAGGTAATTAATCAGCATTTTTATTTTTAGAGCCAAAATTAACCATTAAAAGAAATTTAAAAGATATGTCTCACTTTCCTGGCACTTGCCTACCATTTATGCTCTAGGAAAATCCATTTCTAAGGACTGCTGCTTTTTTACCTACATCAGAAATTCTCAGTTAATGCATGCCATATCATAATAATTACATTTTTGCATCATTTAACACATTATGTATCTGCCAAAATCTCTCCTGGGCTTATTTTAAGTGAGACTGAATTCAAATTGAAACAGTGACCACACTAAAGCACTTCAATTTGGAGCAATTTCTCTTCCCTTTTCAAGAGAGTAAGAGAGGCACTCAGTGGCAAAGAGCTGAGGGAAAAAAAAAAAAAAACAAAAACAAAAACAAAAACAAAAACAAAACAAAACAAACAAACAAAAATATTCTCTCATTTGGGAAATTCCAATAGTTTGATTTTATTTATTTTTTTATTCCAGATCAAAGGAAGTACTAATTTACAGAACTTTCTGTTGGACAAAATTATTTTAAATTCTAACACAGCATTTCAGAGAGTTCAGATGAATCATTCAATTTCTGGGAAAAGAAAGCAGTTTAATATTAGGAGAGAACAAGGGGTCCCAGGGAGGTTGTAGTGCATCCATAAGGAAAGCTGGGAACGTGAATTATACCTCCTCTGAGGCACGAGCACACAAGGGTAAACCTCCACTTTGGTGCTAAACACAAAACAAAATGGCTCTCTCTGTATTTAAAAAAATGAAACGTGATTTCTTCTGAACAGAGACACAATATTTCATTTTGAGGGCTTAACAAGCAAGCAAACATTTTGGTCTAAATAGAAAATTTGCTTTGGATACCTTCATGTTTCTGGAGAATCTTTTTTCTGACAGCAAAAGGACAAACGTTTGACGGAAAATTCCCAATCAATCTAACAAAAAGTCTCAGTGACTGCCACTGCAGAGTTACACAGTAGGCTCTCCCAGCAGCATTGAATTTTAGCCCCTCACCTTTAATCTTATTCTCTACAGTGTTTTTAACTGAAAGTTATTGTGTCAAAAAATAACTCTGTTTGCATAGGCATGCATTATTTCTGGCACAGCTAAGTGCTGAAAAGTGAAACTGTGCAGAATCTCTGCTGTACAGGAAACAGCAAAAGCTATAGACATGAAATTTCCTTTCCTTAAAAAGAGCTGTGGATTTGACCTATACACGTACTACGGAGCTAGCTCAAAACCAGTAAGATTTCCACTGTAACAAAAATTGTTGATCTCCATCAGTAATCAAAAGTAATAGAAGATTACAAAATTCTATTGATTACTTACAGGAACTTTATAGATATTTCAAAAATCATCAGATAGAAAATCCAAATATTTCTTTTCAAGCCCTCCATCCCTGAGATCAGAAAGGTACAATGTCTCATAGATGTTGTACAGCCAGGACTTTGTGCCCACGTTCAGCTCTGTGGACCAGAGTCTTGAACCGGGCTGTGTTTCCCACAATCTACCTGATCCCAACATTTTGGAGAGAAAAGGCAATGTGAATTGAGAATAACCAATTCTAGAATGACATCATGAGAGACAAACTGGCCATGCTGGCTCAGCTCACCATGGACACTAAGGGTACTGTGAACACCCTGTAACTCCCAAAGTCATTACAGCAATTCAATTTCTGCTTTCAGGTAAAAATTTCAATTTTGGAATATGAGTTTCTGATCATTTTTTTCTCCTAATTCTCCACGAAGGAATGCTCTTGGCAAGAAGATCAGTTTTGCCAAAAAATCTGCAAACGTGAATTTTTATAAAATGAAGATGTTCAACCAGTCCTATTTTCATATGACAACAGTTTTAGTGCAGTCAATGTAATCATCCTTCAGATTGGTGCCTTCACTCTGCCAGCCTGATCTACTCCCCATAAACAGATAGCGTTCACTAACAACTGAGAAAACTACAAAATGAATTATGACACCTTTTCCTCAAGGAGATTATTGTGGGTGCTTATTAGCTTACTATGTGTGAATTTGGTAGTGATATACTCCTTGTTGGTCATTAGAAAAGCACATATGGGAGCAATTCAGGCTGCCCCAGCTCCCAGCACATGCTGAGCTGTCTGTCAGAGGTGGTTTCCATATGGGTCAAGGGTGTGACTCCATAAGTGAGAAAATCCAGAGAAAGAGCTCAAGAAGACATGGGATGCCAGAGCAGAAAAAAGGCAGCAGAGTATGAAATAGGAGCAGGAAAGAGCAACTCGCATGCTCTAAACCTAAGAGCTGCCAGGCCTGTAAAATAAACAATCACTGGAGTACTTACATTTGTTTTCTTTAGAGGTGGCTGAGAGCATAAGCTGAGATAGGGGTCAGCACTTAGATATAAACAGTCCCTCCCTTCCATGTCAAGAAGGGTGAAAAGCCAGGCCCATCAGTTGTGTGAAGAGAAGTCATTCCACTGCAGCCCACAAAAATGCTCTGATTTACTCCATTTGATTTTCCAAATGCTAATTTCATGCAGGAGATTATGCAAAGTCTTATTCCCTGCAGGTTGAGGGGAGGGAAACGTAAGCCTGGTTCACAGGGCAGTGAGTACAGCCCCATTAGCTTTCATTTAAGCTTGGTCAGAAGTGCTGTAAAATGTCTTTCCAAACAGCCAGATGAAGCACAGCATCTTTTAAGCTCACTAAAAACAGTGATATTTTGCATGGGGAAAGCAGCAGTATTCAGGCAGACCTGAAATCTCTCCACTTAAATTCTGCTGCAGGGACTGGGCATACCTCCAGCTGCCTGTCTGGGCCCAGTCATGTCTTTATTCCTTCGTATTCCTTTATTTTAATTGTTTAGTTTCCACTTTCTCAACCCTCTAAATGAAAATTGCTGAGCCTTCTGGGTTTTGGTAGAGTTAAAAACATCAGGTGACAGTCTCTAAGCCTTCTCTATTCCCAAGTACCTCTGCAAGAGCATGAGGACTGCTCAAGACATTGCTTCACTGATTTCCCTCATTAGATTTCTTTGTATTGGTCCTGTTGATGTAGGAGTATTGCACGGCAGTATCCAGATGTGAGTCCTGTTCAACAGTGATTGGGAGGAAGACACATATACTCTGCTTGCAAGCAAGGACACAAATACAATTTAAAATAGAGATTGACTACCTCAACGTAGTGTCCTACAACCAGTTCTTGTTTAAAATGATTTCTAGCAGGAAATCCAGTGGTAGAGCCTGCAGAGGGAGATCTGGGGCTTAGGAAGGCCAGGGTGGAGGGCTACGGATCAAGCCAGCTGGGCAGGCCAGCCACACAGTTGCCTGCTCTTATGCCTGCCTTGAGAAAGACACACGTGCTTGGAAGCTTGACCACTTTGCTTTTTTAATAAAGGAACATATAAACATTTTTTTAAAGGGTATTACCCCCTGCAGGAGGAGCAAGCAAAGCTCAGACCCAAGCTTGCACCTGCTTGCAGCTGTGGCCAGGGCTCAGCCTCCACTGCCAGCCTTTGCCTTTGCCTCTGCCTCCTGCCTCTGACTTCACCACCATGCCAGACCACAGCTGATGTGGCAAGTGTGTTTTATTCACTGTCTTCTTTTGCTTACTGCAGTATGTAATTCCTAAGGGTTCTACTGGCCTGGCAATATATCAGTGTATTGGGTTTTCGTGGCAAGGGTTTGGTAGCAGGGGGGCTGCAGGGGTGGCCTCTGTGAGCAGAGCCCAGCAGCTGCCCCACGTCAGATCAGAGCCAGCTCCAGCCGGCTCCAAAAGGGACCCACCGCTGGCCAGAGCCGAGCCAGGGAGCGATGCTGATTGTGCCTCTGGGAGAACAGAGTTAAGGATGGAAAAAAACTGCTGCCCCACAGCAGCTGGGAGAGAGGAGTGAGAAACAGCCCTGCAGGCACCCAGGGCAGTGCAGCAGGAGGGCAGGAGAGGCTCCAGGCGCCCCAGCAGAAGTTCCCCTGCAGCCCGTGGAGAGGCCCATGGTGGAGCAGGCCGCCCCCCTGCAGCCCATGGGTCCCCCACGGAGCAGATCTCCACGCTGCAGCCATGGAGGAGCCCACATGGAGCAGGTGGATGTGGCCTGAAGGAGGCTGCGGCCCATGGGAGCCCCCGCAGGAGCAGGCCCCGGGCCAGAGCTGCAGCCTGTGGGAAGCCCACGCAGGAGCAGCTCGGGAAGGACAGCATCCCGTGGGAGGGACCCCACGTGGAGCAGGGGCAGAGAGTGACCATGAAGGAGCGGTAGAGACGCAGCGTTAGGGACTGACCGCAGCCCCCATTCCCCTTCCCCTGCACCACTCAGTGGGGATGAGGTAGAAGAGGGTGGGTAGGGGAAAGTGTTTGTAGTTTGCTTGCAGTTTCTCACTGTTCCAGTCTGCTAGTGATAGGCAATAAATTATATTAATCTCCCCATGCTGAGTCTGTTTTGCCCGTGATGATAATTGGTGAGTGATCTCCCTGTCCTTATCTCAATCCTTGAGCCTTTTCCATTGCATTTTCTCCCCCTTTTCCTTTGAGGAGGGGGAGTGAGAGAGTGGCTATGGTGGAGTTCAGCTGCCCAGCAGGATAAAATCACCACAGTCATACGTTTCTCTGCTTTGTAACTCCACTTTTGAAGCTGTCATAGATTTTTTAAGTCGAGCCAGAACAGCTGGCTTCTGGTAACACCAGTCACGTATCAGACCATCTCCAGCGCTCATTCCTCCTCACTACTGACTTTGCTAAAGTACTTCAGAGAAGAAGCACTATTTGACACAGTCCTCTCCAGCTCTCCACTCAATAACTAAACTACCTCAAGGCAAGAGAGAGTTAGGGTACTGAAGTGGGAAGCAACCAATTCACCTGCATTCAGAGGGCTGGGTTGAAGAGCAAGTGTTTCTCACAGCCTTCTTGCCTTCCAATCTCACAGCTCCCTGCCCATCAACCTGCTCACAGCCAGCAGACAATCTCTGACCAGGCCTGCTTAATACTGAATATCTCTATCTTGCAACACACTCAATTTTACCAAGCCCCCAGAATGTAACTTTCTGAATAAAAATTCACCCCTTGAAAACAAAAACAAACAAAAACCTTAATGACAATATCTGCTTCTGATTATCTTGTTTTCACAAACTTTTCACCACTATTGTCAACAGAGCTGGGCTGAATTAACACACCTGGAATCAGAGTCAGCACCAGACCTAGCTGACCATCTCACTTTGAAGTGTCTTCTTCTTCTTCTTCTTCCTCTTCTTCTTCTTCTTCTTCTTCTTCTTCTTCTTTTTAGTTCTTTTCCTTGTATCATAAAAGTCCACTTTCAACATCAACATCCCTGTTGTTGAAGTGGCTGTTGTTGAAGTGGCTTGCAATGCCTCCATTTCCAGCTAGAGAGCTGACTTTTCCTAGAGCACAGTCCTGTAGGTACCCCATCTTGCTTGCTACAACCTACAGTTTCCTCTTCTGCAACCCTGGGCCACTGCACAATATAAACAATAGCTGTGTCTTGAAAACCATCCAAAACAAATGGGTCTCTGTGCCTGTGCTGTTCTCAGGTCTGTAAAGAGAGCTTACTGTATATACAGTTGGTTTAATCCTGTGAATAGTCTGGAAAGTATGATATAATGTTCATTTCTAACTAATGGGTTCTTTGTTGGAGCCCTGCTATAGAGAACTTACCCCTGGATTATTCTTTGCTCTCTGTAGCCAACTGAATAGTTGAGCTATATTTCTAAAGCTATTTTTTTTTCACAGTGAAATTAACCATCTGTAACAAGGAAATAAATAATAAAAAAGGGCAAATAATCACCCTCCATCATTATGGCTTCGCAAAGCAGTCATAGTAAGTTGCTAGAGCTGGAGTCAATATTTGCCAATACTCTGAATGTTCAGAGGCATGTTGTGCACCTGGGATTTTTACTAATATTTCCTAGATACTCATATTTTTCTTTTTGCCTCCAGCACAGTTTCTTGCTGTCTGAGTAAACTCCTCAGAGATGCTGTTTTCACATTTTATAATTCAGTGGCAGTTTATCACTCCTTTCAGTAATCCACAGTGGCATATACTGCAGTCTTCTGCTACTGGGTTGTCAGGTGTGGGATCTTCCCTCCAACACAAAGCAGGTGGTTTGCTGACCTAGTCATGACAGAATCTCAGGTCACAGTGGAAGGATCTTGGTAAGACAAGAGATTAATGTCTCCATGAAAGGATAGGCTGTAACTTGGAGGAGTAGACCTAAGAGGATAAACTGGAAAAACAGCCAGCTCAGGTTAAAGACTTGCATTTTTTTTCTCATATCAGTCTGGGTCATACATAGTCATATGAATTCCTAAAGTCATGGCTCTTTGTTGTATATGATTACATTTTATTCTATTTCCATGATTCTAGTTGTCCAGGTTGCCTCATTCTTCTATAGAAAATCCTTATCTTTCTCTGCATTGACGAAGCCTCCTAATTTCCTTATCAAACATATTTTCTTGTGCCAAAGTAATCTATAAAAGACATTGAATGTTGCTTCTCAAAACAGTCCTTGAGGACCAACCTACTCCCAGCTCAAAATTTTGAAGAATTTATTTATCAACCAAAGGAAATTCCCCCTGGGGCTATAATACTGCATTGATATGCAAGGGATATTGGATTAATTATTCTGGCTATCAG
Organism: Anseranas semipalmata; assembly: GCA_013399115.1. Lineage (NCBI taxonomy): Eukaryota > Metazoa > Chordata > Aves > Anseriformes > Anseranatidae > Anseranas > Anseranas semipalmata. The sequence goes on along the minus strand of VXAA01006140.1, from coordinate 3,728 downwards.
TAACGAGAAAATTGAGTATCAGTCACAAGACCAGCCTTTGAAGAATGCACTAAGAATCCCATTCAATCTAGTTGATTCCTCTTTCATTATGAGACTGTTATCTGCTTTCTAGTCCGTGCCTTATCCTCTTATAAGCAATGCACATCTTCTTCAGCATAACTAATAACTTCTTGTGTGGTACCATTTAAAAAAGAAAATCCAGATAAACTAGATCTACTTTTTTCTTGTCTAGAAAATCAGTTATCTCATCAAAGAAAAACATGAGGCAAATCTGGCCCAAATTATTTTTTGCAAAACCAAGTTGCATTTCATCAGTTTATCTTCATGTATTTAAATATTCTTTCTTTCAAAATTTGTTCTGTAATCTCATATGCCATTGAATTCAGACTAATGGTCCTGTTGCTTAAGTTGATTTTTCCACTTCTGGTAGTGTCTGGTACATTTACTATTTGCTACTTATATGGCATGAGTTCTCATTTTTCTAGGTTCTTTAAAAAACTTTGCAAATTCAATGCTAGTTCATTCAGTGCATAGTATGAACACTGCCCAACCCATCTGATCTAGATGCATTGACCACCATGAGTTTTACTTCCACCTTGGGAATAGTAAGTTGCATTTCCCTACACATATTCCACTAATGAGCATCTGTGCCCTGACTTACTCAAATGGAATCTGTTTTCTTCCTGAAAGATGAAGTGTAGGACCATAACATCCTCCTGGGAAAATGGTCCCTTTTGTTTTTCCTTAAATGGTTTTCATAATCCCACATGCTGTTTGGCTGTCCTGATACTTCATGATCATTAAATGTAGTTTTCTTTTTTGATCAGCCTTTTCTCCCTTCCTGCAGGCTTTTTACTACCGATCTTTCTGCTGTGGTTATCCACCCATAAACTTCCAAGACCTACTATTTTTTGGCCTTGCTTAGCATGCCAGTTCCAAATATATTTTTCACTTCTGTAAACAGAAGAACATGGTCGAGTGGAGGTGTTTCTAATGAGGTTCTGCAAGGACTGTTGTCTGGCCTTAGGCTTTTGAATGTTTTTTTTTCAGTCTGGAATGAAAGAACACTATTATCTTCAAAATCTGCAGATGACAGAAAACTAAAGAAGTATTAAACAAGGAAGGGGAAAGAACTTGATAGAACTAGTGTGGTCCTTAGTTGTATATGAAGAATAAATATAGAGTTGTTATATTAAATTTGCATTTGGCACTGAGGAAACTTCTGTTGAATCCAGTTCTGTTAGACAAATAGATGAATGGAGGTAGATGAATGTGGGAGAATCTGAGAACTTCAAGAATGGTACAGGACTGGAACATTTTCTTTATTCTGACTGATTTAGGGAGGAGCATGTAACATAAGTATCTAAGACTAGTGCAGAGCCACATCTGTGAGATTTTGGCATATCAATATGTCTGCTGGTGGAAACAGTCTATGATGGAGGGGTGGGCTAGACATGGGATAGCACCTCATGTCTTTCATCCTTCTTCGTTCTACCTTGTCCAGCTTCTCCTAGAGTAAATGCACATTTGCTTCTGTCCTTCCACTGCAAAGCAGGAAATCTGCTTGACAGAGCCCATCTATTTCTGAGATGCTTGCTCCTGTGTGCCCATCTAATTCTCTGCAGTGGTCTCCCTTTCCACTGGAGAATGATTTCCTCTGCACACTCTACTCTCCAGAGGATCTCTGCCCATTTAGGTAGATGCCTCTGTTGACCATAATGTATCTGCCTTGATAGTACTGCTACTGCCAGTAGGGAGAGAGAATTCACTCTCCTAAACACTCTACAAGCTTTAGAAGTTCAGATTTTCACCTTTTCAAAAATAGAAAAGAGTAAGAGTCAACTGCTGGTAACAACCTTTTAAAAGACAGAGGTCCTCCAAGGATTTTGTATACACCAAGATTTTCAATGTTCTGAGATGCAGTAAGGCGGCTCCATTGATCATCCTGTATCCCATTAAATCATTTATTGTTGAAGTCTCTCTACAAAATCCCTTTTAAAAAACAGAGAATATTTTGTATTATTTATTACAAAATCCTGTTCTGCCAACATTGATACTCACTTCATACAGAACTTCACTAATGGTAAACTAACTGATTTACTGCAAACTAACTGATTTACTGGAATAGCTCTTACATTTTTAATAGCTCTGTCTGTATGCCTGCTGTTATTTGCACCCTGCAAAAGTGGTAAATGAAATACAGGACAGATGTTCTGAAAGCTGAAAAAGAACACTTTAGTTTTAACAAACAGCTACCTGTCGGGAACCTCAGCTTAAAAAAAAAAAAATCAATTGCTAGGTTGCTTCTGATGAGCAGGTGTTAAACAGGTTAGAAAGTATTACCAGCCCTACTGTTGTCACTGTGGTTTTGAAAGACAGACTACTGACCAGTGATAAACGTAGCTCATTTCCAGCTGAGCAAGAGTTTATCAATTGAAACTCATAGATTAATTTTGTCCTACCAAAGATCAAACCTGAGCTTTCATTTTGGACAATAAATTTCTCACCTTTTTCAAGAAACAACAGTCTCATTTAATTATGTTTTTATGCTCTAACACACCACAAATAGTAGTTCAATTTTCAATTCATAAAGTGGACACTTATTCCAGTGGACTGGAATAAGAACAGACGTACTCTGTTCATAGTGGAGAACTGCCGACCATCTTCATTTAAAGTAACTGCTAAGCACCAGGAGTTTAAATTTAAATAAGCCTACAGGAGAAAGTCTGGTACTGTATGTTGCAAAGATGCAAAGGGGCAAATTCAACCTAAGTCTCACTCCTCTGAAGCCCATAGATGAGAACAGATTTGGTTTGGAATATTGAAAGTGAAAAGAATCAGCTGGAGGCTGGTTGCAGGGCTTACTTCTTACTCACAGCTCATGTGCCCTGCACAGAGAAATTGAAGTAGTTAATGCTACCTGGTTCCTTGAAATTCACAGCTTTAAAACTCCAAATGTGCCAGGTTTCAAACGTGCCCAGCAAAAATAAACAACAGATTTTTTCTACTGAGAGCTGGAACCATGCTGAGTGAATCCATGAGGAACAGGTACCTCCCAGCCTGATGGTGATATATAAAGGGTTGTGCAACTGAATTTTTATTTTTCCCTCTCCTAATACCCTGTAAAGCTTATGGACATTGCTGCTTTAGGGACCTAACAATCCTGGATATAAATCCCCATGAAAACAGCATCTCCTTAAACTGTTTTGTCTCAGCTGCATGTAGACCCTCTTTGTAACCCCATTCAGCGCCATGCATGACACTCAGATTTCAATTCAAGCTGCTTAATCTCATTTTAGAAAATAAATACAGGCAGGCATGGCAGAGGGCTTCCAAAATTATGGATACTTGCCTTTGCATTTTGATATAAGCCTATCCCAATGACATGCAATTTCAAGTGAATATTGTGCTTCACAGGGATATTCACTAAGATGCTACTGATAAAAAGAGGGTCTGTAGAAGCAGGCTTAATGCTACTTAGTAACCTACACTTGAAGTTATGTCCCTTTCTTGTAGATGCCAAGTGCTTTAAGCTAATGAATAGGGAAGAAAATGAAGGGGAAGATACTAGGGGATTAGTTTATTTACTGTGTAAATAGGACTCCCTGTCATGGCACTCCATTAAGGGAGGGACAAATAAAATCTAACAGGATCCTTGCTCCCAAAATGTAAGAGCAGAGTTTTAGACAAGAGGGCAGACTTACATGATGATAGAATCATAGAATCAT
>VXAA01006139.1:128045-156353 GCA_013399115.1 Anseranas semipalmata | reverse complement strand
ATTCATTTAACCCAGTTCTTAGATGAGATTTAAGAAGTAAATGGTAATATGACATATTAGAAAACAAAGTCTAGTTTTAGGAAAGATAAAACACAACTAGTATTTGCCAAGATGGTTGTGGAGTACTAAGTATGCAAGCATCTTCCACTACTTGCATACTTATCACCATTAATATTTATTAACATGGCAAATTATAGCCACTGGTACTGGAGTGCCAAAAAATGTAGCAAAAACAAACNTATTTAGTATTTTCTCAAATGCAACAATATAAATAAAGAGGAAGAAATTAAATTTCTATTCCTGTGCTTCCCACATGGAGATAGATGGCAGTAACTAGGGCGAAACAATGGAGTGCCTTCCAGTTAGGTATATAGCTCAGCATTCTCTATAAGAACAGGGTAAAATTCAGTCAGATATTATTGGTGTCACTGTCACAAAATCATCAAAGTATTGTCAATATACTGGATATCTTAGTCAGTGATTATTGAACTACATTTTAATTTTTTCCCTGAAGTTAGTCAGAATGAAAAATCAACATTGTGAACCACAAACATAGTGAAAGTATGGGTGAGACTTAGCTCATATGGGAATAGGGAATAACAGAAAATGAGTAATCAAAATACTGCATGAAGTGCATCCTGTTAGTGAAGGTAATATTTGGGAAACTTAGATTGCAAAAGAACTGAATTCAGAACTTATTCATTTAATGAGACTTTGGAAGCCACTGGAAAAAAAAAGTTGGATTTGATTTGACTGAAATACTCAGTCAATCAGGATACAAAGCATGAACAGGAATTTAAATACCCTTCATTAGAGACTTCAGCTCTCTCTTCTCTTTTCTGTTTTGTACCTGAAGATCACCATGTTCATATTCTGAACCCTTTTAATGGAGGAAGGATTGTGGACTGATACAGCTTTCCATTTTCCTTTCCCTGTGTGTGGTCACAGGGACAGCCTCCCAGTGACACCATCAGCCAGCAAGTGAGAGATTTTGGTAGCAAACACAGATTTGGATGCCTTTACTTGTAACAAGCGCTGCGCTATTCTCAGCAGAGTCCTACTGGCTTGGTGGGAGGAGATATTGCACAATGAGAATCCACCAAGTAACCATTAGTTGATGGTGTTCAGCTAACAAAAGCACAATAATAATAATAATAATAATAATAATAATAATAAACTAACAAATATGATGAGGTGTATTTCTATTCCTTAAAAGGGGAAGAAAAAGGAATGCTGATATTTACTTTCTTGGCTGCAGTCTTAACTGTGGTACTTTATAAAAACTGGAAGTGTTTACTTGAAGTGAAGAAGGTGCGAAAAGAGACAGGTCTCTGAACTGTTGAATCGCAGAAAATGAGTAATGCATCCATTCCAAGCCCATATATTTAATAAGACTTTTTTTTTCCTCTCCAAAATATGTAGGGTACTTAATTCATGGAAAATCCACTATTTTAAGATAGCCCATGGATCTTCACTCCCCAGGTTAGTTAATCAGTTAGTTAGCTCTACAGTACAGTGGAGCATGACTAAGAAGTGACAAGATTAGTTGTCACCACAAAACATGGTCTTCAGACTTCATAGAGGATTTAGTTCTCAAGTATGTGTCATTAACTTTTCTCAGTCATCTCCTCTGCTGCCACCTTTATTAAACAATAATAGTCTCATAAAACAAACATGGTATGCCACTGCCGGCAATTATAGCCTCTTAGTAAGGAATTTATACTACCTTCTGCTATAAAAGTGCAATCGAAAATCCTGGCTCCAAACTTTACTAAATATAATCATAATCACTTTTTGTTTATAACTCACCACTGTGTATTGCTGACATACTTGGCTTAGGTTGGTAGTTAAGCGAGTGCACTGTATATAGTTCAAGGCCTTAGAATACTGAAATACTGAGTTACCCAGGAAGAAAATAGGAAGAGATAATGGTGTTAGGTTTGTCGCCTAATATAGCACAGGCATATTTATTACATTAATTAACTTTGCAGACTTTAATAGAATTTTATTTGGAAAGTTACACTTTTTTCTACTTTCAGAGCTGTAATGGTATTTACGTGATTACAGATTAGGAAACAAGAACAGTTTGTCTGGATTTGATTCAAGTCTTTATAATCCTGTTATAAACATTTTTCTCCCCTGCGTTCATAAAAAGCTGCAAGTTGATAAACATCACTTACTTGGCACAGATCAGCCATTTTCCAGGCCATATACCTGAGAAAAGTACAATCCACAAGCCAACTGCAGCAGGTATTTTAGTTCATAAAATGGAATATGTGTCTCCAACCTCCTCTAATCAAAAATGAACAACATCCCTTGCTATGTGCATTACGTTTATTACCATATGGTAGCTGGCTGGGAAAGTGGTAAACTCCTGGAAGTTCAGCAGCATGGACTCTAAATGGCAGGGGCTCTGGTCAGCTCCATGGGATGAAATAGGTGAACTGTGCTCTGGTACCCCCAGCTATTCATCTATTCTGTGGCCTCAAACTTTTAATGTTTATAGTGGGAACACAGAAGACATGTAGAGAATATCTATAGGATGCTGGGATGCTGGGGGGGGGTGTTGGTGTTGGTGTATTTTCTTCATGGAACAAGCTGCCTAGCCAAGTCTTTTTTCCTTTCTTTTCCTGCTTGTTGACGAAAACTAATAGACAAAGCAGACAGAGGTATCTCCATTTCTTATACCCTCAGCATAAGCGTGATGAAAAGATGTTTAAGAGACAGCTGACTAAGCTGGTTATTTTTAACAACAGAACTACCAGTGGACATTTCTGTGCCTGTCATGTTATCTGGGGCTTTAAACTAACTTGAAATACCAATTTCCTTGTACTGAAGAGAAACTGAGAATGTCCAGAAGGCCAGCTTGCAGAAAACTTGGCCTTTTAAAATGAAAATATATTGCAAAAACTATAATCTTTCTTCTCACTCCTCCCACAAATTATTCATTCAGACATATAGTGAATTGGTTAGAAACTACTTATGTACAAAGTTCGGTAGGGAATGGGCTGTCCAATAGTCTTTGTCTGTTAGTGGTATAATGCATAATGTCAGATTATAGATAATGTTCTGCTGGCGAAAATTTCAGTGGCTGAGCACTTATACTTTGTCCTTCTCTGCTGTTCACCTGGAGAACTAGGGTGGCAAAGATTTATTGGATACCTAGTCTCTATGTGCACAATAGGAGGGGCTTTTCCATTCCCAGCTTGGAGCCTCCAAATTAATCTGTGAGCATGAATCACTCTTGGTCTCCTGTTTCTCAGATTTCTGGACAGTGTAAAATATCATTCTCAAAGTATTTAAATCTCCAAACATTAAATACCAAATTTTTTTTTAATTAACTTTGATTACCTCCCTGGTTAAATTGATATTGAAAGAGAGGGAATGTAAAAGCTAGGGAACTGTTCACACCATAAAACATACTTGTTGTACTGAAAACCTTCTGTTAAGGCTTACATTCTGTATTTAAAGACTTGTGCAATTTTACACTTCCTTTCAGTACAAATTTCAGGAGAATAGACAGAATGACATTTAGACTTCTAAAATCCTTAATCAGAATCTACATTTTAACCAGCTGAAGTTTCACTTTTCTTCTGTTTGTCTTCTCTTTGGGTTTCAGTTCTCAAGGTCATACTTAGCTGTTTCCAAAGGCTCTGCTTTTTGTGCTGCAAGTTAGATGAAGAGCTAAATGATTATTTTGTAGTAAGAAGATGAAAGTTAGATGAACCTTGACATATCACTCAGGGTATAATTCAGCAGTGAATTCATATCATCAGGATTTATCTACTTTAGAAACTAAACAGTTAACCTAATCATCTCTTTTTATTGCTAATTTAGAAAAGCTTTTTTTCCTAAGTACACTCTCACTTTTCTGAATTCACTGCATGTGACCTGTATCTTTTGTCCACTGCACCATTACCAGCAGCTAATCCCTCTTATTTATTGATAATTGGACAAAACTGAACAACATGCCAACTCCTGAAAACTGAACACCACTAAGGGCTCTATTCAGGTTTTCCCCCCAAACCACATTAGTTTCCAAGTTCACTTCCTTTGTGGAATATCAATGGGAAAAGAGTTTGCAATTCTCTCATGGCTTAGGAATTCCACTAATTCTAACGTGCACATTGCATAACCATGTGAGATATTGGAATACGATATACTTGGACTCAAAAATGAACACTTGTAAAATACGGTAGGGAAAACTCATTTACTGGTTTGCTAATCAGTTTGGAACTTGCAATGTTCACTTGAAAACAAATGTTAGTTGTTAGAGGGGTGTTGGTCAATGGGCAAGTGGTAATTAAGCAATCAGTATTTGTGAAATGTGGCCTGGTCTTTTAAGTTTTAACCACATTTCTCATCATTATTGTTTTTTGTCAAATACAACCTGCATTACTGCTGCTTTGTCAGATAATCACTAGAACACAACCTAGATAATGTTGAACTTACACAATCACATATTGCTGGCAATCATGTTTCTCTACAGGTTTATATAGGTCAATTACTTGGTGCACAGTACATGGCTACACACTGGGAAGAATAAAACAAACAAAAAAGCTGATTAAGGAAAAATCATAATTATCCCCAATCTGAAAGCCTCCTGAATAGGAGCTCCCCATGACAAAGACTTCCATTTAGAAGCAGGTTGCACTCCATGCTGAACATCTCCTTCAACAAAATTTTCTTTCATGCTTTTCTTGATTTGTCCCGTCTCTGTGCAGCCTTTCACTTTCCAGCTACAGTGATCTAAAGTCTAAAGATGAAGCCATAAGCCTCCTCTTGCAGAAACCAGGAAAGAGAATAACATTCCTGTGTGGCATTTGACAAGACTGTCTGTGTGTGAAGTCCCATATTGAGGTACCCAAGCAATTTGGGAGTGGGTTATCTTTGGAGCAGCAGGCAATACATATGGGCTTATTAGTCCTGTCTGTCAGGGCTGTGCTACTTCAATGTGGCTTTATAACGTCAGAAGCTTATAGCCTTGCTATACAGACTTACCGGCTCACTCATAGTACACTAGAGTACGTCTAACACAGCATTTCATTGTGGGATGTAGATATATTCCTAGAATCTCTGCTTGCCATTACTCAATTTGGGAAATGGATACAAGTAATTTTTCTATAGTGAGGCTGGCTTTTAGCTAGGGAATTTAGGAAGCAGCGTCACACAGTGATCATTCAGAAGCAGATGAAAAGAATCCTCTCCATCACCATATTTTTTTCTCTGTCAGCTTCCCTGGCAAGAAATCATGTCTCATTTTTAACAAATGGATTTTTTTAAAGAAAAAGTGACTGTTCCCAAACATACATTCTTGAATGAAGGGGCACAAAGAAACATTATTTACACATGGTGTGAAATGGAGTAATTTATATTTTTTAATCTCATGAATAATTTCAATCATATATTCAGAGAATATCACCATTGTCTGTCAACTTTAATTTCAGAAATTGGAAAGTATAATGGCTTTTCTTTTCACTTCCAGGGGGGATGAATGTTATTGTTAGGGTTTACTTACAGCAAAGCTGGAGTGTCTCCATAACACAACATGCGTATCTGTAAAAGCCAAAAGTAGACATTTGCCCTCTTGCTGGAAGAAGAGAGATGTTTTGCCAACAAATACTAAAAAAAAAAATCAATAATAATCTCACAGGGCCAAATGACATAAAGATGGTCAAATTCTTTAATTATTTTATGTTGACAGGTTTACTTTTACCACAGACAAAGTTTCACTAATTTACATAGGCAAAAATAGCAATTTACAGTGCTCTCACTGAAGTCAATGGAGAAGAAAAAACTTTGTCATATATTTAAGAGGAAGATTAAATTCAAAACTATCTTTATAGAGGAGTTAATAGCTGTCTTTCTTTTTCTTTTTTTTTTCTTTTTTTCTTTTTTTTTTTTTTGCAGTGTGACGTTTTTCAAATATAGTTGGCAAATGAATGTTTTAACTAACTTTAAAGGTATAGAAAAATCAAAAACTTAGAAGCAAAATCTATTGCTGGATTAAGACCATGCAAGGAGCAATCATACTGAACTCCCAAGTCAAAGAAAATGCCTACTAATTATTTATAAATTAAAAATTACGTAAAGAATTTTGCTTGAGCCTTGCAGAACTTGACTCTTGAAACATAAGAATACAGTAAGTATATTTTACCCCAGGAAAAATTAGGGTTGAAGGTATTCTGAAATCTTCATCAGTAACATGATCATCAGTAGCAACATAATCCCACAACCAGATTGGGAGACAAATGTGTTTGGCCTGCATCCTACTATTTCATAAGCCTTTTGAGCTGCCAATGCACCCCACTAGAGGGAAGAAAGGTACCACAGCTAGAAGGCAATAAGTAACCCGTATTCAGTGGCTAATATCTTTACAGGTACAGTGTTTGCTAGTGATGATCTAGGATCTTTACTTTTGAATGATGAAAACAGTGTTAAAAATGATTCTGTTGCTATAAACTTCATCCAGGATGGTTTTGTGGGTTTAGTCACATTCTGGAAAAATCCCACATTATTAAATCTGAAAAATGTTGCTGGATTCAGTTATGTGTTATTTAAGGGGGCTGCTTCCAGAGCACTTCAGATGTATCTAGGAGATAACCAGAACAACAGTGTCCGGTATAACTCAGAAATGAGGCATATTCAAGTGAAGTAACCTTGCTCCAGAATTAACCATTCTCTGACGGGAATATGACATAAGTTGGGAAATTGTCAGCTGTCGAGATTTGTGCTAAAACATCTCAAACCATAGTTCTTAAATGCAGACTTCCAGATCTATATTTGGCCAACTAGGAGATATTCACGTTTTGTAAGTTTAAACACCTAATTTGGGTGCCTAGCGTAGATGATGAGTCTTCCTATATTCCATTGAGAAAACTGAAAGTCTAAGTTAGAAGCCTGTCAATCACTGGTGACTGTAGATTTAGGTTTAGCAAGAGCTTATAACTTCAATACCTTGAGCAAAGTGTACCTTGAACGCGTCCCAGATAAGTCAACATTTCTTCAGGAAAAAAAAAAAAAACAAAAAAAAAAACATACTCAATACTCTTGATTTTGAATGTCAGTTATAGAATAAGGGGAAGCCTGAATACTTGTATACTTGTATGTCTGATCAGTACCATTTCTATGTGAATGTTCTGTCATTCTGTTATGCAAGACTAGGAAGGATAATTTCTACATGAGAAGAAGTAACACTAAAGAAGTGAGCACTCAAACAGCTGACCACTCCCTAAATACCAGTACATATCTTTGTTTTAACTATTATAATAATTATGCTAGGTTTCTTGCTGCAGTTTCTCCCCTCCATGACATGAAGCCACTTATGATGTTTCCTTTAAACTTAATCAAGTTTCTTTATTTTCTCAGCTGTAAAGTCTAGGTAATGGGAAAGTACTATACTGTAACTGGCATTTTTCTTTTTCTTTTTCTTTTTCTTTTTCTTTTTCTTTTTCTTTTTCTTTTTCTTTTTCTTTTTCTTTTTCTTTTTCTTTTTCTTTTTCTTTTTCTTTTCTTTTTCTTTATTTTTATTTTTATTTTTTTCATCCTGACAATGGAAAGACAAATGGTTCAGTAATCATATAACATTTATAATCAATTCAATCAATTCTTGACAGAGAATGAAGGTGGACTGTTTGATATTAAAAAGGACTGTATGCTCAGGGGATATTGAATTCTCCAAAGATTACTCCTAAGGAAACAAAACAAACAAACAAACAACAACAAACAGAAGATAAGAAAACATTTATGGAGATGGAAAGTTTCTTGTATGCAAGTCCTGGCTGCAAGTTAATTTTAACCTTGAGGGCCTCTTATTTCCTCTCCCAGTAGCTATGCAGACAAGAAAAATATGAGCAAAGATCCCAAACAGGGGACACTGCAACTTACAGCAAGGGAAACAAAAAGTGACTTCAAATTCAGAGTTTAAAGAGTTAAAGAAGTAATACTATTTAAACAGGGTTGCAGAACTCCTATTAAAAATGGCAGTACTATAAATGTTCTAGTATTGTCAGGAATGTTCTGTTGGATGACACTATACTGTGATTTGTACACACAGCGGACCAGAGCTGATGGGTGAATGAAATGATCCATAACCCTCACTGACACATTTAGAGCAGTTCAGCTGCACACAGAGAACAGTCCATCATTTGCACCCTTCTGTGAAAGCTGGCTTTACCAAGTGTTTCAATGAAATATGTGCAACTTCCCATTTAAATTAGTACCACATGAACCATGAAGAGCACCACAGGTATCTGTTGTAGTACCAGCCTAATGCAAAAGTGGCCTGTCTTGTAATGCTCTAACAGGAAAGACATACAACCATTCATCTGTAACATATTAAAACCAGAAGAAATAAATTACTCTATAGATGAAGAATTATTGCTTGTGGAGAGAATGTGCAAAGGTAGTTCTAAAAAGCAGCTTTTACTAAAAAATTATTGCAACAGCATTTGAATTCCTAATGCATATTAAACCTAGTTCGCATAATCATAAATCATCATTTTTAAATCAAGAAAATCTGTTTGAAACTTTTTAAAGGTTTATTTTACTAGTCCAGAACTATTTCAGCATTACCACTGGGGGAAGCACAGTAGGAGTGACTATAAGGTTGAAATATAAAGCTTAACCATTTGCCAAGAAAAAGATCTTTGGTCCTGAATTTTTCAAATTTACCAGTAAGAGCTGCATAAGTATCTAAAAATGTCTTGTGAACGGGCAGGTGACTAAAAAGAAGTGAATGTTTATGGGTGTGTTTGCCCTCTTGTGCACTAGCCTTTCTTAAATCGTCTCATGTAGTCTAGTCTGTTAGGCAGAAGAGTTAGAAAAAGCAATGAATTTACTCAAATGCTACTAAGTGTTTATATTAATTTTAATTAGAAAATTAATCTCTGAATACTCATTCTAGGCAAAGTACCAAATATTAGATAATGCCTGAGCTGAACATGAAGTATCATTCAGGGTGGTGAATATTCAGTATATTCGGGGTAGTATGCAGGAACTGATGCAGACATGCCTTTTGCTGTTGGATTAGGGAATAGTACCAGTATCAATCAGAAAGCAGTCCTACACCTGCCCACTAGCCTAGACACATGTTACTCAGTGATAGTGCAAAATATAAATACAAGACCAAATGGGGTTAGTATCTTCTAGTCCAAATTTCCAAAGTGTGCCTTGGATTTCAACAATTGCATGCTAAAGTGGCTTCTGGACAATCAGTCCCATTCCAGCTGCATCTGGTTAGAATACTTCTGTCATTTCTGTCTTCATTTCTAGTAATGCTTAGAAAGCTGGCATTAGATCCAGCCTTTCAGAGAAACAGGAGATTTTGTACTTTTATGTAGTCTATTACAATAGCATTGTTTAGTTTGCACTAAGGAAAGAATATGACCCAAAATATTTTCAAAGCAGCTTTTAAAACAGAGTAGCTAAAAAGTTGAAACAGGGAAAAATCTGTAGTAAATAATCAATCTGAAACCCACTTTGCAAAGCCAGCTTTGTCCTGAACTGACTGATCCAGATGTCATGCTTCTCACTTGCAAATCCTTTGGAGATGTTCAAAACCCGCCTAGATGTGATCCTGTGCAATGTGCTGTAGGTGACCCTGCTTGGCAGGGGGGTTGGACAAGGTGATCTCCAGAAGTCTTTTCCAACCTCAACCATTCTGTGATTCTGTGATTCTGTGATTCTGTGTAATTACCTGTAATTGGAAAATGCAACTCAGTCCTTTGGCTTCAGGCACCAGGTGAAGACTGCACATCCATTTAGAGAATAGCTGATGTAGGAGGATTCAAGGAGCTCAGTCTTGACCAAATGAAACAAATCAGCCCTACCTAACAAGTAGGCTGCTCATTCTAAGTAATATGTGAGTTCCATGTCTATCTAATGATTTGTTTCCTAGTGAGTATTAGACAGTACCAGTGAAACTCAGATGACAGCAGAAGCCTGTCTCCTGCAGTTTACATCAAGCCATATTTACTGCCCTTTTGTTCATGGCTCTTTGGTCTCTGAGACACAAATGTAAGGTGAAATGAAAAAGCAATTTTGCAAAACTGCCACTTTTAGGTTGTGTGCAGTCAATTAAATAGAATACTATCATAAGATATTCAAACAGCACAAGCCTGGAACTGCTGCAATTTTGTGAATGATATCTAAATAATCTGTATGATTGGGAGTCACTTATATAACTAATCTCAGTCTAACAGGTACAAAATGCAGCTCCATGTGTCATGAAACTTCGGTGGTATTTCTGTCTTTGTTTAACATAGCAGAATTTTAAACTCTAACGTGTTTAGGTGCTTATAGCCTTGATTCTTGTTTTATTAGTATGTGAGTTCATATCTGTATACAATGTATACAATGTAAATGAGTGTGGTGGGTTGACCCCACCCACAGTTAATCCTCTAGCCCGTTTCTCTCTCGCTTTCCCCCAGCAGGATGGGGGAGAGAACTGGAAGGGCAAAAATTGATGAAAACCTGTGGGTTGAGATAAAGACAGTTTAAAAAGTGAAGGAAAAAAAAATTAAAACAAACAAACAAACAAAAGACACACCAAAGGGTGCAAAGGCAATCACTCACCACCGCCCACCAGCAGATTGATGCCCAGCCAGACTCCAAGAAACAACCACCTTGGAAAAACGACCCCCAATCTAAGTGTTACTGCTGAGCATGATGTTACATGGTAGGGAACATCTCTTTGGTCTTTTCATGTTAGCTCTCCCAGCTGTGTCCCCTCCCAGCTTCTTGCTCACCCCCAGCCTACACCCTAGGCGGCAGACTGTGAAACAGGGAAGGCCTTCATGCTGTGCAAGCACTGTTCAGCAATAACTAAAACATTGGTGTGTTATCAACTCTGCTTTGGCCACAGAAATAAAGCACAAGACCATAAGGACTGCCACGAAGAAAATTAACTCCATCCCAACTAGATCCAGTACCATGATTTTGTGTTACAATCATCATTTAAGAAATCTCCCAGACAAAATTCCCTTTGCACTGACTAGAAGCTTTCCCATTAACATTTCAGAATCTCTGCTCAAGCAGAGCCAGCTAGAGCAGGTTATTCAGGGCCAGATTCAGTTGAGTTTTGAATTTCGCCAAGGATGAAGACTCCACAACTTTGCTGAGGAATCTGTTCCATTGTTAGACCATCCGCACAGTAAAAAAAGTTTTTCTTTACATTTAGGTGAAATTTTGTGTATTTCAGTTTGTGCCCACTGTCTCTCGTATCATTACTGAACAACACTGAAAAGAGCCTGGCTCTATCGTCTTTACTCCCACATCAGGTATATACATGAGCAAGATTCTCCTGAGCTTTCTCCAGGCTGAACAGTCCCAGTTCTCTCAGCCTTTCCTCATAGGAGAGTTGTCCTGTAACCGTCTTCGTAGCACTTTGCCAGACTGGCTCCAGTATGTTCATGTCTCTCTTTTAGTGCAAAGCCCAGACCTGGACCCAGCACTGCAGATGTGTCTCACCAGGGCTGAACAGAAAGGAAGAGTCACTTCCCACAGCCAGCTGACAATGTTCTTCTTAAGGCAGCTCAGTAGGCTGTTGGATTTCTTTGCCCCAGGGGCACACTGTTGGCTCATGGTCAACTTGATGTCCACCAGGACCACCAGGTTATTTTTCCTACAGAACTGTTTTTCCGCCAGTCAGCCCCCAGTGTGTACTGGTGCCTGGGATTATTCCTCCTCAGATGCAAGGACTGGTGTTTCCCTTTGTTGAACTTCAGCCCGTTTTTCCAGCCTGTCGAAGTCCCTCTGAATGGCAGAACAGGCACTCCCAATTTTGCATCATCTGAAAAGAAAGTCTGGAGCATGAGGTAACTAAGGGGCAAAAAAAAAATTGTTCCCTCCTCTTAATCAGAAGGATCCTCCCATACTATTTATTGTTAGGCTGCATTGGTTGCCTTTTTACCAGAGCATGTGACAATCATCAGTCTGAATTGTGGACAGTTTGGATCAAACTCAATCATCTTGCAAAGTCACCATAAATTAACATAATCTTAAAGAATATTGAATTATTCCATTGAATTAAAAACTAAGTATATTTCAAGGAATATCATAGAATCGTAGAATAATTAGGTTAAAAAAGACCCATAAGATCATCAAGTCCAACCATCACCTAACACTGCCAAGTCCACCACTAAACCATGTCCCTAAGCGTCACATCCACATCTTTCAAATACCTCCAGGGATGGCAACTCCACCACTTCCCAGGGCAGCCTGTTCCAATGTTTAACCACTCTTACCATGAAGAAATTCTTCCTGATATCCAAACTAAACCTCCCCTAGTGCAACCCGAGTCTATTTCCTCGCATCCTATCACTTGTCACCTGAGAAAAGAGACCGACAAACACCTTACTACAATCTTCTTTCAGGTAGTTGTAGAGAGTGATGAAGTCTCCCTTCAGCTTACTGAATATTGTGGAAATAAAGTAATGTATCACTACAAATTACAAGGTATATTTAAACAAACTAAAAGGGGTTTGAGGTTCCCAACTGTACATTACATAAGAGTAAAAAGGAATTACTGAAACACCTTACAGTTTGTGTGGAACAATTTCACTGTATGTAAGTGATCTTTATTTTTTGTTTTTGTAGTCTCTTTCTTCACTAAACAATTTGAATGACTTTTTGTGTTTTCTGCACTGTTAAAACTACTCACTACGTTAGTTGGGATTTCCTACAAAAGACCTTTAGTGACTTGTAGTCCAGTAAGCAAATTGTAAGTCTGGTCTTGTACATGAGTTCCTTGGATCACTTGAAAAATCACAATCAGAAGCTGATCAAGAACTGTTTTTCATTCTTATTAATGTGCAAGCTATTTTGGACTGACAATGCCTGCACTGCTGAATATTCATCAGTTTGGAGTTATGACCATCTCATTATTTCAAAAAAGGGTCTCAAAAGAACTCTCGCTGGAGTCATTGTTAGAAGATATTACATATTTTTCACTTGGCCAGATCAGAGCACATTTTTGTATCAATGAAGTCTGTTCAAAAGGCACAATGCCATAATGATAATTCATTACAAACAAAATAAACAAGATGTAATATTGGAGATCAAATATTGGCAGCAAAGTGGCAACTTTGCAGAGGATGAGTGAGCTTTCCCTGGGCTCCTCTGTTTTTCAGCATGCCAAAACAAACAGCAAAATACACACAGACAACACACAAGTGCTTTTTGTTCTTTTTTTCTTTTTTTCTTTTTTTTTTTTTTTTTTAATTAAAAAAATGTTTTAAAACACACATGAGGTTAGTAAGTCAAGCCTTGTGGTTGTATGTATAAAAGTAAAATATTGGTGGATGTGTTATTAGATAATTAACATCAGAAAATAAAAAAGAAAATAAAAAAAATAAAAAAGAAAATAAAAAAGAGAAATAAAAGATCATTTATCAGGGGGAGGAAAAGGTTATATAAAAATATCAGGAGAATGGCACTGGGAGAAGAGTCTGCAGAAGAAAAAATGAAGCAGACAGCATAGGTCAGATTCATCTTGCCTATGTCTGTGTATAGTGTAGCTTTATATGTGCCCTAGGTGTCTAAGCATCCACTACAGTTAGTGGAGAGCTGGTCAGTACACTTTTTATCTCCCTCTATACTAGGTATTTAATTTCAGTCAGTTGAATTGTTCTCTGACTCCAATGCCTATGTCAAGCACGCACATATTTCAGAGCATCAACTGCAAAAGAACATCGACTGTTATATTGTTTTATTATATACCCAGGTCCTAGGTATTTGAAATGGCATTAGAAATATGTGCACTATCAAACAAATTGAGCCCCAGTTTTCCAGTGACTAAATTAGAAAACCAGCCTATGAATAGACAGCTAAATTTAGATATCCAAGTCTGGAGCTAAATCCCCCCCCCNATCTTAGTATAAGCTCTCAACTGCACAGAGCCCTGTAATTATCACAATATGTTATTTTTAAGTTGGGTAAGTAGAATTGAATCCCATGAGTTGAGAAAGGCTAAGAAGTGATAGGACTGAATAAAGTATGTCAGAAAGAAGATTGGAGTTACTGAGAAACTTGTATCTGAAGAGCAAACAAGCCCAGGCACTGAAAGAATATGACAGTAAAAGATGTGACTAGACACATTAAGGAAGATTAACAATATTTTCACACAGTAGAAGCTTGTTGCATGTTTGGATTTAAACCACATTTCTATTTGCAAGCTGTAGGGACCTGGACTTATATGTAGGTGGAAGATTTTGAGCTGTATGGCATTATAAAATGACAGACTAGAAATACTTTGGCAGAACCCGTTAAATGAAGAATAGAAGATTTTGACTAATCATATATAAAAGTGATTCATAGCAATGTAAATAGTAATATCAGTATCAAGCAAAAGTAGGAGCAGTGTTATTTATGTTATTATTCTGTTCAGTTTAAATTATACTCTTCCATAGATTCGTATATTTAAGACCATTTTATTTACAATATATAACATTAAGAAGGCCATCAAGAATGCTAGATGTTTCGACAGATGTGATTGGCAGCCTGGAATGAGGAACTAAGCGAATCAGATTTTTCTGATAAAATGATCATTGGAATGAAAGTTAAGGATATTGACAAGCGGGGCTCTAGGTATAAAGGTTAATAGCCTGCTTTGATGAATGGATCTCACTTGGTCTTGTGTTTGAAAATAGGACACTGCTCCATTTAATACCCTTTTCACATCACTAGTATTTTCTTTGCAACCATAACAGCTAAAAACATTCTACTAAATAAAACAGCATTTTCTAAAACACGGTTCTGCACAGAGACTAGATTCGTGACCTGTCACAGGGCTGAGAAACTGGCTTTTAATTATTATCATTTCACACACACGAAAAAAAAACTTCACAAGAATTTTGTTAATAATTTGGAAAGATTTTTTAAAGGCATATACATATATATTATTTCTAACTAAAATTACACACATCTAATAGTCAACAGGAGAACTGTTGTGAAAATGTTGAAGTATTGGTAACTATCTATGAGACCTTGTATTCCTTTTGTCCATTCTGCTACTTCTCTGTTGAATGTCTATAACATTTCGAGTGCAGGTCTGACATATTAGTATATATAACCTCTTTCTGACCACTACAAGAATCCATACACACATTTTAATTTTATTGTTCCCTGGATTTTTTTTCTTCTTTTGGGATTTTATTTTGCTCGGTTATTTGTGTTTCTAATCTAACATCAGCTGAAAAATATGTCCCATTATTTACAAGGCATATTTATCTCAAGATAGTTTGACTCATGTTGTAAAATAACATTCACAGGTGTTTAACTGTTTAATTCACGGAAAAAAAAAAAAAACAGTTAAAAAAACTTAACCATGAATTTGTTGTATAAGCAAAATAACACGAATGGGTGCTGAGAAATCTAGGACACTAACAGCTTCAACAAAAATAACAGTGTGGTTCCATGAGTTACATTAACCTGCATCTGACATATTTCTGGAGAACAAAGAAAAAAGATAAAACAAAGCAGAAATGCAAGATACTGCAAAACACAAAAGAACTGAGGTCTGTACATACTTATTTTAAAATTATGTATAGTCCACAAAAAATCTTCTGGTCTATATCTGTTCAGTGCCCTGTATTGTGATGTTGCGTGCTCTAAGCACTCTTACACATTGAGTAATGACAGTATGGGAAGGATTTTGTTTGTTTGTTTTTTATAATTTAGATTTCTGCTTGTCCTCATTATGTAATTAATGACTGGTTTGAGAGTTATTCACCTTTCGCAGATGAGAAAGCTTTTGACAGAGTTGAATTGTGCAACTGATATTTCTAAGAAATTTTGTTTAATCTCTGCTCTGCTAGGAAAACCAGAACATGTCAGTTGTTTGTAGGAAACTCCTGTATAACCAGATTTCTTATAAGAAAAAGCTATTAATGTTGTTATGTAACCTATTCTTTCAAAATCCAAATATTTATGGAGGCAGAAGAAAGGATAGGTCCTTCCTTCCCTTCTTTGCTGGACCTTGCAAAATATGTAGTAGTGTCATCTAGGATAATTTCAGAGACCAGCACTTGAGTACTACTTAAACACTATATTTGAGGGCCAGAAAAATTCTTCCATATGTTGCCTGGTACATTTAGAGAAGTGCTAATGAGAGTAGTAGCTGTAGACCACTGTAAAACTTTTATGGCTGAGAGGTAAACCTGTTCACAGACATGTTCATTGAATGATTTTTAGAATTGGATGTAGTTTGTTTTATGCCTTCAGAGCTTTCATTAAGGCTATGAAGAGCAGTTCATCTACATCTGAATTTAAGTTCATTTTCTGAATGGACCCTAAATCTGAAATTTTCATATTCTGTTACCAGTGACATCTTTGTGATTTTAATTGGTTCTTCCATTTTCTTAATCTGCTGACAATAAAGAAAAATTTACATTAAATAATGAATACATATATATTATATAAAATTATATTAATTTAATCCCAGGACTGTGAAATAGTCTACAGTAATAAATCTATTTCAAATTTGCTATGATTCACAAATGTAAAAAAGTCTTCATTAACAGACAGCAAGATTATTGTTTATTATTAATATTATTTTTTCTTATACAAACCTTATGTAAATAGTAGTGTTCTTTCAAATTATTAACTGAATAAATATAATTCATATACATTTTCTAAAGTTAAATAAATA
Organism: Anseranas semipalmata; assembly: GCA_013399115.1. Lineage (NCBI taxonomy): Eukaryota > Metazoa > Chordata > Aves > Anseriformes > Anseranatidae > Anseranas > Anseranas semipalmata. Next base: position 139,705 of record VXAA01006139.1, on the reverse strand, counting down.
TAAAACAAAACTGATCAAACCATTATGACTTCTTCAAAGCCATCTCTAATTCAATAATTAAAGTAACATTATAGCAATATTCATTAAACACTTACAGGTTATTGACCTCCATAGCTGAACAGAACAGATGCAGTCAGCCTTAAAGAACAAATATATCTTAATTTTTGTCATGGGTGGATTAATGGCTTGCCTTTATTGATAACATTTTCTATCCAGTCGTATGTAGGACTTACAAAATGAAGCACAACAAAAGGATTAGAAAACAAAGAAGTAATATGCCTAGCTGGACACACCAATTATTCTATTTTTGATTGCTTAGTTATCAAGTACAAGACATTCCTTTTAATATATTTACACAATGATATTTAAGATTCAATGTAAAATATAGTTTAGAGATGCTGTGAAAACCTGCTATGATGCATTTCCATAAAAATGACTAAACTGGCAGAGTGGATTAAATACTAGAGCATTTTGGAAGATGACACTTTAGGAAGATTTTGCATTTACATGAACTGGATAACGTCAGAAATTTGTTTGCATTTGGGGATTTTCTACTAAAAGGGAATAGTAAACAAACATGTTACTATTGAGATTACATGGTGTGCCAGCATACATTATTTGTATTTTGAAGGAGCATCCCATAGAATCCTTATTTTTATGAAGCAAGCTTATTAAATTTTAAGGTAGACCTAAATGGATTTTGTTTAGTACTATATTATTTCTTGCACAAAATTATTAACATAGAAAAATCTACCTGCTGTAATCACTATCTTAAAAGCTGTGGATCCGTAGATAAGGCTTCTTGTCACTGCTAAGTATTTGATTTTTTTTTTTAATTTTAATAAAGATTTTAAGAAAAAGATCATACATAATTGTTTCTTTCAGGGATGAACTCATTCAGAGTTGGTGACTTCACAATCAAGTCAATGACTTTACAGCCACACTCTTTCTGTCGTTTCCATGCCATAGAGGAAATTTTGATTTCAATATTTTCATTTATTCACTGAATTACTTGCCTTAAAGACCTTTATCTTTAGAATTCTGTTTCTATTCATTTATGAGTCTCCATGAGGAGACAGACAAATAGGACATGGAAAGCTGTGATTTTAGTACACAGGCACTCTGCTGGTGTAGATAGATCACATCAGTATCCAGTGTTTGCTTCACTTTACATCAATGAACACTCAGTGTTTACCAGGGAATTTGATGATCCAAAAAACAGTAAATCTTGTCATAAATACATTTGCTAAAAAGACGGAGGGAACTGTGTTATGGCATCATCTTTTTGATCTGATTCTTCCTTAAAATTACAGTGAAATGTTTTGACATATCTGCATGATGTTGAAAAGCAAGGAAGCAATGAACAACAAATTTAAATTGGCGTGTATTTGATTTGATCTCCAAAGTCAAATTCTTAAATTTACCTGAACAAGATTTCTTAGATACTGCATGTCTATACTTTGAAATAACTTTAAATTTTTTTAAATGATTTTTATTCTTATGTACAATATACTGAGAAATATTTTCCAAGTAGTTCTTCAATCCTTGGTAAAACATAGTATCTACTGCCAATGGCATATACGGTATTGCTAAACCATTCAGAAGTTCTTGGGATACATCAAGTCTATCAGTACCTTACACATACTGAGATTTCTAAAAATAAGCTATTTCTGATGTATCACTCAAAGTTTCTTGAACTTCTATTGTTAATAATAATGAGCAATCCAAGTATGTGGTCATGTTTCCAAAAACATAAGTATTAAGATTCTCCTTTCACTCCACTCAATTCTACCTGAGTTGAGTTGAGCTTTTTTATTTCAGTATAAACTTATGTAAAAAATGAGTTGTCCTATTATAAGTAATGTGTGTAATGGAGGAACAGTCTCAGAACTAGCTCACTTTTACTAGCTTCTCACAAACAGCTCACTTTGCAATTAGCCTTATAGAACTCAGTGAGGCAGAGGTGGGGCTAGATTCAATCCTAAAGGAAGATAGCAGGATCATCAACATGGACACAGGTTGTGTTTAATCAACAATCAAAGGAACACAAGAACCTCTACAACACACATCTCTTAATTTCTTTTTTTTTCTTTCTGTATGTATATGTGTTTTTGTGTTTGTTCAGTTGTTTGCTTTGAAAAAACAAAACAAAACAAAACAAAACAACTAAATTATTGCTTCTATTCTGAAAAGCCAGACTATGACCTATTAAAAGCTGTGCTTGTAGGGAGAAATTCTTGCAAACTGTTCAGCAGAGCTGTGTTACCTGGTACAGCCATAATCAATGTCTTGAAATTAGTTCTTTAAAATGTTATTGCAAGGTGGTCCTGAAACAGAGGGCATTTAAAACCAATGTCATTGCCAATGAAGTAGGAAGCGGGTGCACAACAACATGCATGAGAACAACCAGTGCTGAAAAATTGTATGAAGTGAATATAACTCTTCTTCTCTAAAGATCAATAACCCTCTATGCAGTCTTCCACACTGAGACTTTATTTTAAATACAATGACAATTATGATTTTGTATAGTCATATTTAAATTAAAATCACTTATTGTTTGGGGACTCAGGTGGGTTATTAGACATGAACAAACGCTGTCAATGAATTTAATGAAATATACAGTCACATGATTCAGAAATCATTACAAATAAGATGTTCACAGATAAAGCAGAGTGCAGTCATTACTTTTGTTTTAGAAAATAAAACTAGTCTACCTAGAAGTAATAAATGCTGCTAAATCCTGATGGAACATCTTGCACTTAATAAACTTTTTGTTTTTGTTTTTGTAAATCAATACAGGTGTGTTGATGTAATTTACTCAGACATGAGCTTTATTTTAACATTGTGTGTGAATTTCATACAGAGACTTCAGGTATCCTTACATTTAAAACCACCCCTGAAGTTCACTGCTTTTCAGTACACATCAGACAATGCCATGGCATGATGTTCATCCTGTCTTTGTCCTTAAAAAGCTGGCCTGCACTCAATGAGCTCATGAAAAGTGATTTACTCAGGGATGTTCATCTTTCCAATTTTGGGTTATTTATTTATATCAGGCCCTGAGAATTACGGTGGTTGCCATCACAGAGCAGCTCTTGAACATATGCTGAAATTTAACAGTACTTTTCAGTGGGAATAAATAACCTATTTATAAGTAAATTCTAGGCACTCAAGAAAGCTAAATTAGATACCTAATTTCCTTGTGTAGTCTAATGGAGAGAGACAGGGACTTCCAGGAGAAATGCAGATCTTAAGTAGATTGAACGATGCTTCAGAAGGGCTGATTTCTCTCCAATGGCTTTAGAGAGAGTCTGGTATACTAACTTTGCCCCTCTCTCAAGTAATTGAATTTAGCTTGATGAATGTGGGCCTCAGTTAGGTACTGACCTATTTAGGAATGTTTCCCTTAATCAATAATTTTTTCTTTTTTTCTTTTTTTTCTTTCTTTTTTTTTTTTCCAGAACAGGATGGCAATTCAGTGTCATACAGAAAAGTAATATGAATATAGAAATAAAAAATAATAAAAATAAAATAAAATAAAAAAAAGCAAAGCAACAACACTGCCTTAAGCTAATTTACCCTGGGAAAATTCTGGATTAACTACCTGATACAATGATATCAATATGATACCACATGTACCATCAAATCATGAAACTGACTTTACCATAGATGCACATTAGAATCACTTTACTATAGATGCATTTACTTTTAAACATTTATTTCACCATGTTAGGAAGATGTATGTCTGAAAATAAAGCTTTTATCCTACCCTGTAGGCCTAATGTCATAGGTTGGACTAGGTGATCTTGAAGGTCTCTTCCAACCTAAAGGATTCTGTGATTGTGTGATTCTGTAATGTAGGTGTTTAATCCAATACAATAAACTTCAGTCTGAACTGCAGACTGTAGTTAGTGTCCCTCACTTGTTTCTCATCAAACTCCACAAAAGAAAGATATGCTAATTATTAACAACTCAAACTGAAGTAGCACTCCCCGAATCAAGCTGTATTTTTTCTTCTGTCACAAAATGGAATTAAAATAAAGGTGCTGTCAATTAGTGGCAAATATCAAGGTACGTTACTTATGAAGATATGTGTTGCATAAATTTATTTTAAAAAGTTAGTGATACACATACAAGGACTTCATTCAGTCAAGGTGGGATTAATCTCTTCTAATTTTAGATCTTTTATAATTTCAGAGATGCATGTGTAACTGTCTTTATCTGAATATCATTTGTAATGAATAGACAGAAACAGAAATATAGGGAAACAATTTCTCTGAACTATTTTAAATGTTTCTGTCCACTAAGTATAGAGAAAGGCTAAGACTATTATTTTAGATGGATATAGTTCCATGGTAAATATCTATGCTCAATCAGATGAGCCTCACATTTATAGGCCATGTGAAAAGTTGTCATTCAGTGCAGAGTTTATGAATTTTCTCTTCCATATTCATAGAAGCTATATTAATTGAATTAGTTAGATGATATAAAATATTTATGTTGGCAAAACCAGAAGATACTAGTGTGAAGGGCCTGATGACAGCAGAGACAATACATCAAGATAAATGATGCTTTCATCCTTTTCTGCCAATCATTGTGTTCACCATGGCCAAGAAAATCCAGATACAGGAGATGATACATTATGGAGCAGCCAGGTAATGTCAGTGGCATCACAGCCACTTCTTTATTTTTTAAATGTGAAGAACTTTCTGGTATAGGCATTGGAAGAGTCACAGTAGTGAGATTTATTCCTTTGGAATATCACATCAAAAAGTATTTCCCAGGGGAGCAAATATTTAGAGGAAGAGATTTTGAAAATCAGAGACAAAACAAAGTAGAGAATTAGCACTTTGGCTTTAACCTTCACTGGATGAAAGCAAACCCACAGATTTCCTCAGATACAATTCATAAAAGGCTGACATGGGAAAACAGGATGCACTGACAGAAAGTACAAAAACAGTTTAGTAATGCTCCTTTCCTTTCCTTTCCTTTCCTTTCCTTTCCTTTCCTTTCCTTTCCTTTCCTTTCCTTTCCTTTCCTTTCCTTTCCTTTCCTTTCCTTTCCTTTCCTTTCCTTGTAAACCCATACCTCTAATTTAAGCCCACTATTTTCTTGAAAAAAAAAAAAGAGAGAAAAAACAGCACATTTTCAGTCATCTGGTATATACACCAGTTTACTATGAAGATTATTAAAGAAAAGGACAGAAGATGAAAACATTTGTAGTCACATAGTTTGTTTGGAAAATTCATGCAGAGAGGCAATACTTTTTGTATATTCCAATAATTTTTTGTTCTTTTTGTAATGAACATTAATTACTTACTGTAAACCCTCTGCAATTATAATGCTAAACTTTACCAAATACTTAAAAACATAATAAATTTCTAATGTTAGAAAATTAGTTATGTCCCAGTTTGTCCAGAATGTAGTACCTCAACCTTAGCTGTTGAACAGCAGTAGTTTTCCCTTCACCACTGCTGCAATTCCATTTAATTTTACTTCATAGCTATTCATTGTTACATTTTAAAGTACAGTGATTACTAGTATGTAGTAAATTATGTACACAGAATGTATTTCTGTTTCCCATGCATGACAGGCACCACTCAATTTGCAGCCTTCAGGACAGGCAAGATCCAAACAGAATTTGTTAAAAGAAAAAAAAATAATCAAATTCAGAATGCACATTTAACCTGACTGAACTTGAAGGTGATTTCTTGCTTTTTGAAATATTGGGAGGATATTTTTTCATATTGGCACATGAAATCATTATTTTTTTCTTTGCTATTACACAGTATTTACTTTTATTATTTTCCCTTTTAAAAAGTAGTCATTTAATTGTAATGAACTATGATGGGGTATATGAGGAAGGGAGAGAAAGAGAAACAGAGAATGTATCTGAAATTTTCGGCACTACAAACACAAATTTTTACTCTATAAGCTCAGAGAAAACTATATCTGAGCTGTGCAGCTGTCTCTTGCTGTAGTTTGGGCTTGGTCTAACCAGTGAGATTCAAGAAGGACAACAGTAGACAGCACAACAGATAGCAGCCAGTGACTTAACTGAGTAAATGGAGATCTAAATGAATTATTATCGATCAGGGGTCATTGTATTAGTTATCTAAGAATATCAGTTTTGCTCTCTATGATACACAAATATTAATATAGTTTAATATAGTTTAAGATTTTTTAGAAAAAAAAAAGACTGAAACGTCTGCATTATTATAGTATATCATAGTATCTATCCATTACACAAACATATCTGGGGTGTTTTTTACAACCCACTCCCCAAAAAGGGGATGTTGTAGAGCTGAAAATATATCACAGAAGTTGAAAAAAGATTGCCTTTTCCATCTGAGGTGACAGTAAATTCATTTTTCTTCAAATGATTCCACACAAGGGGACACTTAGGAGGAGAAGACTAAACGCACTATGACTTCTTTGTTTGGAAAAGAGACAGAGGATTTCCAGATATCTGTAAACGGTCTGTCCAGATTATGGATCCTTTCAATATGTCATTAATGATCAGTATAGGAGAACAAAAAGCTAATCAAATAAGTAAATAGATAAATAAATAATAATGAACAAATTATTAAATCTGCATGTGAAAGGAAATTGAGAGTGTCTGAAGATATATAGGAGACAGACCTAGAATTTGGCGTGATCGTTATAAATTAGAGAAATGGTCTTGGAAAACTGTGTTGAATCCAATAGGGACAAGTGTGACGTATTACAAATAGGCAGGAATAATCAACTTCACAAACAGAGAATGCGGAACAGCTGGCTAGATAGCAGTTTTTGGAAAGAGATCCACAGGATAGACTAGACTACTGTCTGTACATGATCAAAAATACCATGCTGTTCTGAAGATCGCACACATCATACTGAGATGTATAAGTGGAATATAGCTTGCAAAAAAAGTGAACAAAGTTTTTCAGCTTTCAACCACATTTTAGGGCTTCTGCTGGAGTACTGTGTCCAGCTCTGGTCAGCATACTTCATGAACCAGATCAGAGCAGTAACAAGGAAAGATAAGAGATCTACAAAGCAGACCACTGAAAAAGGAATGAAAGATTCAAGCTGTTAAATTAATGACAATTGAAAGGTTGAAGGCTGGTGTATATAAAATCTTCAGTAAAGAAAAAGGCAATAGTATATTCTCTATGCCCAGTGCAAAATATTGAGAATGAATGGCGTTAATAGCCTGATAGACTGAAATTAGACCTCAAGAACAACTTTGTAATGGTAAAGAACAGCTTGACTAGAGTGACTGTGGAGTCTCCATCACTGTCTGATTTTAGAAATAGTTTATATCAACAGCTGCTAGGAGTCATGTGAATTCTGTTGATAACAGAAGACTTTCTAGATGAGCCCTTGAGGTTTCTTCTCATCCTGTTTTTGTATGACTGCGTGACCACCATGAAAGCTATGGTAAAAATGATTATGGTATGACTGTCCACAACAGAAAAATAGAGCAGGCAGTAAATTTAACAGGAAAAGAAACTGTGCTTACTCTAGTGCAATTAAACAGGAGAAATCATAGCCACAGGGACAAAAGGTATGAACGGGGCCAAAACTGGCTTGGTACATTCATGGCAAGTGAATGTACGAAGTCTTCTACGAAGAAGCCTTGATCATATCTCCCTCTCAGAAGTTTAAAAATCATTGGTGTTCACAGTCTGTAGTAGTTTACTAAGAGAAAAATCACTGTAAGAAGGATATGCTGTTTCATTATACTCTATCTTTCTTATGGTGACCACTGATACAACAGGACACTGAGCTAGATGAACCATAGGTCTGAGCCAGAGTGCTGACATCACTACAAAATACTGCCTGGAAATATCCTTGCCTTGCACAAAGACTCTGGTGAACATTTCCGCATATGGAATGAATCAGCAGAAGAAAAGGTCTGTTCACAAACCATTCACAAACAAACAAACAAAAAGCAGTGTGTGGGGAGTACATCATTTGGATAATTTATTCACGATGAATTATTCAGCCAAATCTACTGAAGGACCTACTTTTTTCTCTAGTTATATAAAGACATTTTTTATGACAGCCATGGACACAAATGTTATCTCTGACTGATGCTTCCTTCACTGTCATCTTTTCTGTCTAGACTCTCATGTCAATTCAGGAACTACTTTGTTTTCTCACTGATCTTTTGATTCAGAGGTGAATGACAACTTTAACCATATAGCTAGATCAAATGCCTCAGGATGGCAAGGGTAGAAGGAAAATCATATTTTTAAATCAGAAGGACAAAACTTGCCCCCGGCCAAATAATAGACTATCACATAAGCAGAAACTTTCTTACGTGAAATAGTAGCATTCCAATTTCAGGACAAAAGCAAGATAAAGTTAAGGACATTTGAAAACAAAGCTTCAAGTAAAGTGACTCATGCACTGATAAACTAGATAAGAAGATAAAACACTAAAAAATAGAATGTAGCTAACACACACAACATTTGGTTGGTATTTATTCTTTCTTTTTTTTTTTTTTTTAATGATTTTCCCTTACTTTTCTTTGTTTCACCCTCCCTTTCCCTTTTAGCTTGCAGTCCTTTGTTCTTTCATTTTTAATGACTAGCAGTGATTTAGTTATCTAGGTCACTCATTTACCTTGAATTGTTTGCTGTAGTACAACAAATACCAGTTGAAACCTAGGAACTCTTGTTAACTTTGCTTACTTTGCTGAAACTGGTTTTATAAAAAAAGTCTTAAATATTTTTAATTACTTAAAAGGTTTTTCCTTTAAAATTTGAAATAAATTTAATACAAATTGTAAAAGTCAATGAGTTGCTAAAATGTGTGCAGTCTTTCTATTCATTAGGCAGTGTGTTTTCACATTTCTCTGTTATCATAAGAAAACTGAAAATTCAATTAGTTGAATTAATGCAGTGTGCAAAACAGCACTCAGAAAAATTCCCCATCCTTGATGGCATGTACCACTTTTGCCCTACTATGTGACAGAGTCAAATTATGACACAGCTTCTCTTATGCATTCATTTTTAAATCTCTGTAAGCAGAGTGATGCTTAACAGCAGAAACAAGGCAGTAGATAGGTAAATGGTTTGTGTTTTGCTAAACAGGACTGATGAACAAGGATGTTTGAAAAAATATGAGGTAATAGATGCACCAACATGTTAATATCAGACATATTTTTTTATATGATCCATATAGAGAAGTCACCTCATCTTTTCATAATAGAACTGAGGTTATTTTCAGATTCTGCTGGGCAGGGAAGTTATAATCTTTCAGATGTGGACTACGACAGTACAGTGTACATGAGATTGCCATAATTAGGATCTTTATGTTTAGGTAACAAGGAAAACCATCAACAACTAGAGAGCTGGTGTTATGTGTCTGCCAATGTCTTAACTCGTTCCCATAGTTGTCTCATTACCTAGCGGTCCCCTTTTATTTGTGGCCTTCAGCTGTGCTATGTTATTGACACACATGCATACAGAAACGTGCATAAGTATATATTTCCACACACATACATATATGAAATGAAGTTCAATAGATAGAGATCACCTGTTTGTGTTTGCACATTGTATACACAGTGATCTCTATGCACCAAACCAGTTGAAATGCTAGGTGCTTCTGTTCCTTCACTCAATACCCATCCTCTATACAGCTGTTTCTTGGAGTGACTAGTAGATAAGAGAGATTTTCTGATGCCAGTTCCTAGCTCTGGCTTCCATCACTTTCACTTAGGCTCTTGTATGTGTTCAAGTTGACTTTCTGGGGAATATAAATTGCTTAGGTATTCAAATAATATTTAATACCTTACTCTTGATCTTCCAGACTAGCTCATGACTGTGAAAATAATTGATTTTGCAAATCAGCATTGTGGTCCAAATCCTTACATGTGCCTTGTCCTCCAGACTCTCTTTCAGATAAGTATCTTGATCACTGGGCTGTAGGTGGGAAATGTCTATCCAAACTGCAGACCGCTAGAAATCCCAGATATGTGTGAATGTGTCAGTTTTCAGTGCATGAAGAAGTTCAACTCCCACAGATAGCACTGGAACCGCTTTTAATGTGATACACGGTTGATCTGCACAACAGAAATAAGACCAACCTTTGTATTTTCAACACATCAGAAGACCAATTTCTGCCTAAAAGGGAAACCTTGTCTCTTGAACTCATGCCATGTGACAACATGGTTGTTAATTTTTTACTTGGAAGAAAGTGTTTTTGGGTGGAGATCTCAAAGTTTTTTACTGTGAGAGTTTTCCTTTTTTTTTTTTTTTTCTGTTAACCTACACCTGTCAAGTGTCCATGGCTTCTGTGTGTGTATGCAGATAAGGAACATCTTTCAAATTGGACATACAAAATTATGTATCCTGCAATTGCTAAGTGCCGCCAAATATATGTTCAAAAAGATCTTAAAAATTGCTAAATATTATTGTTCTCAAATATAGGGATACCTCTTTCTAATGAGTTTTAAAATTCCTTACCACACTTCTGTCACGGGAAGGTAGATTTTTCTTGCATACTCGCTTCATTTTCCATCAGCATATTTCTTAGTTCCAAACCCGTCACCTTTTACTGAAAAAAGTAACACTGACACAATGTTGTCTTTGTGGCCCTCTTTGCCTTTAGCGTATAGATTACAAGATGCGTTCTGCTTTATTTTGTTACCTTTGGAAATGCTTCTCTGCACTTTGTTGTACTAATTTATGGGCAGCTTGAATGCATACTGTCTTACATATAACACTTTCAACTGAATACTTGAATAAGATGTGAGTTACCTAGGAATAAATAATGGTGAAATGACACCACAAGCACTCTGTAAGTCGTCTGTCTTTGATACCACCTACTATTCCACAGGTGTCCTCTGCTTCCATTACATTCTTCTCTATTGCACCTCCTGCCTATATTCACAGATGTATATCCCCTATTCTTTCTCTTACACAAACAGTAGATTGAATTGCTGTCCTTCTCCTGAGTTAAACAGAAGAACAATACTGCTTTTCTTTTGTGCTTATTTGTTAGCATGCGCATGCTCTAGCCTCTCCCCTTTTGCTTAATCCATCAGTAGTACCTGCCAAAGATACTTTTTCCTTCAGGGTCTGTCTCCAAACTGGCTGTAATGGAGTCCTGGGCATCCAGCTTGCACTAGAAGTCCCACTGTTCCACAGACACAGGTGGATGCAACACACATACACACACACAAGCGCAGGCCCAAATATATCAGTATAGTTGATGTCGATGGTTTCCAAGGGCTTAGAAAGCTGGTAAGCTGGCATCATTTTGAACAATGTTTGGACATGCTAGATGAAAGTTCTTCACCTGTAAATTTGATTTAAATTAATTCAGATCTCAAAAGATAAGCTTTTGTCTCTAACCTGATAACAGTGGTTAACAACACCACAAAAAATAATTGGGATATCAATAATCAGCCTTCAGGTTTTTTGCAATACTTAAGGTGTTAAGTTGATCATGTGCTTGGTCACTTGATAACCACACAGGAAAACCTCTCGTCTGATGAATCCCCAAATAAATATGTCCGTATACTTGAATATAATTAATAAATGTGGCTATAGGGAAAGCGGAATCAATAGTTTTTCCCATGTTCTCCAGAGTTAGTACAGATCGTAAGCCAAAAGTACAGCTGCGGGACCTTACCATAAAATATAGATTAAAAAAAAAAAAAA
>VXAA01006139.1:77301-120661 GCA_013399115.1 Anseranas semipalmata | reverse complement strand
CCCGCAGAAACAGCTTGTGAGGCATCCTGTTTTTTCATATCAGATACTGTTTAAAGTTATTCAAGCTAATTGTTTATTTTGCTCCATTAACTTGGAATAGACCTGAGGTGAGGCATCTTGTATCATATATGCAACATAAGTAAGCATTTATTGCTTTCCAAGTCTGCTAGGAAATAATCTACTGGAAGAGACTGGAGCAAAGAAATTTTTGTAAGAGGAGGTCAGGTTCACACATAAGAAGTGTGCTTGCAAAGCTCTGCTATATGGAACATTGGGTCATTCATTCCCCAAAAGAAGACTTTGCCACGACTTATCTCACCCTCAAATCTTCCTTTAAAATCTGGCTTAGCTGTGAGCAAAGTTTTAAAGAGCTCTTGGCCGCTTTTGAATGAAATCTGTGATGTCCACTGTTTGGAAGCTGGCAACAATGAAAGCAATCATGCTGTTTTTCATCTGAGTGCAGGTTTCCCGGACTTTCTTTATGTTCCTCTTTAAAAAGCAATCCTATAAATATGACTTTGGTGGCAGAGGAATATGCACAACAGACAAATGTGTTCCTTCACTAATGGTCTGATAAATTTGTGTTATTGTTTGCTTTTTTTTTTTTTTTTGGTGACATAATTGCAGCTTGGTCAACCTCTGCTATTATGCATTGCTGTTTGCAATAAACAACATTTTGCCCTGGGTGTTTTAGCAAAGTCTTTGAGAAAACTGCAGGCCTGTAAATCAACTGCTAACTAGTGCTGCAGCAAATTGTTTTCCAGAGTTATGAACCTCAGTAAACTAGAGCACCAAAGCTCATGAAAGATATCGAGTTCTATGTCCACTTGGCTGGGACAGATTGAAGAATAGTTGCATGTGGAGCAGATAAAGGCGGTGAAAAGCTGTTGTTTGGTTAATTCACCGAGTTAATTAAACCTTTACAGGTTACAATATTCAATAAAAGCACAGTCCCATAAAAAGTTCATCATAAGTGTGTTTTTAATTGGGAATGCATAGACAAACAGATGCACAGGCTTCCATAAAAAGAACATACAATCATGTTTAAATTTCCATGATAATTACAATATTTTTGGAGATGCAGAGCACTACCAGACAGAGCTTTTTGGAATGTTTGCTTTATTTTTGAAGACCATCACATCTGCAATGTTGGGGAAGGGGAAGCTTTTCAGGTTTACTGGCATTTTTTGTAAAGGTGAACTATTATTTTAAGGTCAAATGTTAAACAGGTTTTGAAGAGCTTGAAGGAATCATCTTCAATAGTTTGGTGGCTACACTAGCAGTCTTTGGGTTTGCCTTACATCTGTTACACAATTTATGTCAAAGAAGCTGTAGATGGAGGACCCCTAATTAGGATAGCCATCTATTTTCTGCTAGCAGAGTTGTTTCCCTAGCCTTATTTGCACTAGACTAGAGCTTGCCTTTCATCCAGGGTCCCTGAGAAGAGCACAGTGCAAGCCTGTACATCCGAAAGCACAAAGGGAAAGATTTTGCCTCAAAATCTCTGCTGTTTCTTTCAAAACACTGTTTATAGTTTCATCTCCTCCCTCCAGTGGCCCCTCATCAGGAATGGCATCTACCTCCCCAGATCATAGGAGACATATGCAGAAGAGGTTTTCCATGTGCTCTTTCTACTCTTTCATAGCTAATCAACAACCACTCAGTGCCTAGCTATTTGTGTTAGATGTGCTATATAACTGTGGCACAAAGCCTTTCATTTGGGTTCTTACTAATGCTATTTGTAGACTGTGGATTGTAGCTGCTGCCTCTGATCTTCCACTGCCTTTTAAAAATGCATAAAAAAAATAAAAATAAAAAGAAGAGCAATTATTGACACTGTTCAAACAGCTTTCCCTGTCCTGCTCTCAGGAAGGCAGCTTTTGTACAAAGCCAGTGGAGTTGTGCCCATTCACAGCAGGGCTGAATTTGGCCTGAAATACTGCACTTGTAAATAGCACAGGCATCCTCTTACAAATCATGAAATGTTTTGTAAGCCACATCATGTTATGTGGCTGATCACTACCTCTGAGTCCAGTCAAGCTTGCCGTCCTTGTCCCTCATCTCTCATTCCTCATATAGCCTTTTCTTGAATGCACAGATATTGCCCTTCACGTGGACAGTCAGGCCCAGCCTTCCCATGAAGCACAATTAGATTCTACCAAAAGGGTGGTATACAATACTGGCTCACACACAGACGATCTTTATCAGCCCAATAAAGTTGTCACTGTGGTAATGGCTTTCTTAGGGAAGCTTGTAATGTTTAGAAGGGCTTCACTGTAAGTTAGAAAAAATCCTTAACAAAGAAAAGTAAGGAAAAAGAAGTGAACAGAATGGGAGGAAAGAGGGGTCTGTGCATGCCTTAAGAGGGGCAGAAAGCAAACGGAGAGAGTGATTAGTATGATCTAACAAGTAGAAAAAGAAGAGAATGGGTTAGGTAGAGGTTGATAAATTTGAAAGAGTTAATAGAGCTTTTTTTTCTACCCTTTTCTTTTTTGGCATTTTAGGAAAGAGGTTGATGCTTTTGAAGAGGGTGTTCAAAGTCCAATTCCATCTTAAAGAATTCTCCTTGCTTGATTTACTCTCCTAGGAGGTGGAAACGAGCAATGACGGAAGGAAAGTACTTTCTGATGTACTTGAAAGTTGATTTTCCCAAGCTAATAGGTTTGTGCCAAGCTGCTTCCAACATCTTTTTGTTGAAGTTCTTCTTTTAGCAGATTCTATTTACCTCTGGCTGCTTCTCCCTACGTAGTACACCATCCCTTGTGGTGGCTAGCTGGAAAATAAGATAGAATCAAGGGAATCTGTTTAACACTTCCCATTACCTGATTAAAAGATCCACTTTTTAGGGAAGCAAAGCTAGCTCTTCCACTATCTCTCTGCTCCTTAGAGAAGTGGTTTGTGTTAGTATCTCTCTGACCTACCAGAAAGGGACTTTTGATATTAAAACCAGCCAGCGGTGAGAATCAAAGCTGAACATTAGAGATGGTGCATCTACCACAGTGGATTATTTCACACCAGAATCATTACGTTAAAAGACAGCAAGCTGAACAAGCATGCTACAACCACTTTGTCAATGTGGTAACTTTGTTATGACTGCAGTCATAGCCATGATCAGTGAAGACCTTTTCAGTAAGGTCATACTGCATCAGCTCATACTGCATCAGAGGGTGGTTTCTTATGCAATTTGAACTTCTCTTTTTGAAAATTCAGCAGTGAGCACCACAACCATAGTTTTTGAACAGGTAATTGCTATACTCATGAACAACACTCACAGACAATGGCACCTAGACAAAGAAAGTTTATGAAGTCTTATTACAGACTTCATAAACTTTAACATAAACTCCACAAGGACAGTACAACTGTCTCATGCCTCACCTTTTCTGTGCATTTCCCTACTCCATCTTCCTGACTGACACCAAAATTTTAATGCTGGAATGCTGGTTCAAAGCCCCATACAATCCCAACAAAAGTATCTCACTCCAGAAATAGAGTTTGTTGTCCCCCAATGGTCCAGTTGCTTCCTGCGGTTGGAAAATAAAAAACGGTTCTTCTCAATCATATCATGTCCTGTCTGTGGCTATTCACATCTCTCAATATTCACCACAGACAAGCTTGACTCCTCCCCAGTCTAGATTTAACTTGGGCATATCTGTGACCACTTCTGAAGAAGGTAGGACACAAAGCTGGCTCTACTGATCTGTGGGAAACTTCCTGAGGATTGGTGAATGATTGAGACATTTTCCAAGGACATGAAGAAGGTACTGCAGCTGTGATCAGCTATGGCCTTCTAGTCAAGACATACTTTTCCTTTTTCCTTTACCATCCATGATATATATCTGGGCCACTGGAGCCTTTGGTGTTGGTATAACAATTCTGTGCCAACATGGTATTCCAGGAGTGCCCACGTAATATACTGCATGGAATATTTTTGCATACCAGCACTAAATGAGAAATCACTCTGGCACCTCTGATGAAAGTCTCCTAGCACTCATTTTGTGTCTTAGTTTTTTGTACTTACCACATAACCATAATGCTGCATGTAGCCCCAAATAAATGATACTACAGCTGCCATCCATCCCTGCGTTTCGGAGGGAAAGGACTGTAGTGCATCTATCAGATCACTGTGCTAGCAGCTTTCCACTTACATTTCTGTGGTCTTTATGCACATGGAAGCTGATTTAACACAAGTTGTCTTGTGGTCAAGATGCCTAAATGTGTCTACATAGAAAAACAACCCACTTTTCCAACTAAGCACCCAGTGAAAGGCAAAGTGGTATTCATTAGAAGTTATCTATAAGTTACATGATCCTTCAGTATGATCCTATGATCTCCCTTTCTTATGACCAAACATATGGATGCTGTAGGACATGGGGAGCTTTCTGTACATGAAGAAACTTAAGAGCATCCAAGAACATGGAAGGCCAAAACAGCATTTTTGGAGATCCTGTGTATCCGTGTTTGTAGTGAGGGATGAAGATCTGGAGGCTGAGGAAAGTGGCTCAGAAGATGAGATCCATGTCAACATAAAAATTACTCCAGCCTAAGACCTTGACATATGAATACAGACTGGAATGCACACTAACTCCAGGCTACTGTGGCCATTGTGAGCAACTTAACAGAGGAAGGTAAAAAAAGACGAAGAAAAAAAAAAAAAAGAGTAAATAAAAAATCCCACCTTATTGCTTTGCTTCATTATGTAAGACTAAGCACTTGAGGCATATTTTTATGAGTTTTTTATTGCCAATAATAGGTGCAAGCAGACTGCGGTTACTACTCACCATAGGAGGAAATTTCACTTGTAATCACATTCTCACATTTACATCAGTGTTTTATAGAGAGTTACCCATAATTTATTTCCCTCTTGAATTTTCAGGTTGTATTATAAGACACCTATCTAAAAGATTTCCATTAAGTCCTGTAAATATTTTTATGAAGAACTTCTAAGCTGGAAGTTCATATGCTTATAATTAGGGGAAGGGAATTTTGGTTTACTTGGATACGTGGTTGAGTTTTTCAATTAATTACAAGGCAGATAATCCATAACACATACAGTATATTTCTTAAAAAGTATAACTTCAAATGGAAGTTTTAGGTGTTAGACTACAATGGTGTTATTTAATGTCACTGTGGGCACATTTTTATCAAGTGAGTAAACCGCAAGCCAAACTCCAGAATATTTGTGAATAACAAATCATACAGAACCCTTGGTATACAAGCTTTTTGTTTAGTTTGCAGTCAAAGTAAACTCATTTCAAAAGTAACTAATACAGAAAGAGGACCGACTAATGATCAGCCTGTGAGGATGTCAAGTGCTTAACCTGTTAGGAAGGTAAATTAATAATACAAGGAAGTTGTCTTTTCTTATGCTGTTAAAGGGAAATTTATAATCCATCCCATCTCCAGGATGAGAAACTTGTCATTTCTTTAAAACCGCTATGGTTGCAGTACTGGGAATTAATTCATTCCACTCTGAGCTGGACTATGTTATATTTCCATTCTTGGCTGTTAGTTTGTTAACATCTTTGTATCTTTTTAAAATAAAAATCCTATTTCAGAGGAAATAAAGTTGAATCTTTTATAGTGAGAGTTCAAATAAACCAAGGTTATAGATGAAACACCCCAAACACAGATAGTTTTGGAGCGGTAAGTTTCATCAGGCCCAAAGATGGCTGTAAACAAATGTTTGGACATATCACATGACGAGAAATGCAATAAAAAATATTAGCATCCATTCTTCTTGTTTTAAACAAATGTAATGCTTTTTTTTTTTATTAATTTAACCAAGCATCTTCAAGAAAGTTCTATCTTTTAACTCCAAAGTTGACAGAGGCTGTTTAGGTACAAGCTTCTGTACAGTTTCTCCAGCTACATGTCTCCCCAGAGCTATGTTAAGCATTCTTTCCCAGTGCCTACATACATATTGCATTGTCCCATCATTTTCAAATCAAAATACTACTGTTTTTAAATAGAAAGGTAAACAGGGAGGTGAGACGAATTGAAGAAGAAAAAACTGTTGAGAAGGTTCTTAGTAAGAAAATTGAAACAGGAGGGAATTGCATGCAGAGAAAAATGCAAGTTCACACACCAAAGTTAGAGGATTTGGGATTAATTGAAATCCTCAAGTGGTGCATGGTAAGTGACTGCCTATTTAGAGCCAATAGATAGGTTTCCGTGAGGTTAAGGAAGCGAAAAATCCCATACGAAGCTAGTGAGATGTTAAATTCTAATTAGAAGTGTTAATTAAAAAAAAACATTTCCAATTTCATCAGTGAGAGTGCTTTTGTTGTTCTGATTCTCTTTGCTACAGTGAATCCTAAGTATCCTGACTCATTTTGTCCCAATATTATTTACCACTTCTATAGGGTATAAAAAAGTTGACTATGACTATAGGAGCATGGATTATTACAGTGGCACCTACTACAGTCTCTGTGATAAGAGGACTATCAACACTTCCACTGTATGAGACTATTTTCTGGGGTTGAAAACTGAAGCCATAAAAATTAACACTGGACTGAAACTTCAGTACATAATTTACTAGCCTGTAAAAAAAAAAAAAAACATGCTTTATAAACTTTAGGCATACTAATTTGATTGAGCATTTTTTAATTAACAAGTACAAAAAGTAGTTTCTTTCCTCTAGTTTCAAATGTTGCTCTGTGCAACACTAACTAAAAATGTCATTATTTAACTTGACATTTTGCAGGTCATTAGCCCATGGTGTGGAATTAGAATCTGGTGCACAGAGAATCAAATTTCAAGTGAAAGCTACTTCTTCATCTAGTGCTGTCTGTATCTACCCCTCCAGAAACAGGACTTCTGTTCCCCAATATTGTATACAAAACCTGCTTACTGCCCAGGCAGAAGCCATGCTGTGCTCCTGCAGGAAGTTGGGATGGTGAAAGCCTGGTAAATAGGCTGCTGTATAGGAACAATCTCTTCAGCACCAGTTCAGGAAAGCAAAGTGGGACTGTGGTCTCTATGTCCAGAGATGGCTTCTTTCTTCACCTTCCAGTAGAACCCATGGCCCTGCTGCAGTACAGAGTGTATGATGTGGAAGTGTGGAGCCTCAGAGGGGCTATGATAATTTCTCCAGCAGAGCCAGCCTGCAGCTAAATGGGCAGTAAATTGAAACAACCAAATTAATGGCCATTGTGTTACTTTCCTGGAGAGGGGATCAGTTAGATCCTTACCACTCTTCAGGGAGGGCTCTGCATTAGAGACACGGTCAACATCTCATCAGTAGATACATACTAACACTTCTACAGTACATCTTGGTGTTACACCTGAAACTTCCAAAATCCTTTGAAAGAATCCTTTTGTGCAAAACATTGAGTTTGTTTAAAAGGTACCTAAACATTACTTCAAGCTGTTTAGATCCATTATGCAGAGAATGTACTTAAAACAATGGGAAATTATTTAGCAAATTAAACTACACAAGCTCCTGTAAAACTCAATATTTTGAAATCTATTTCACCAGATATGTCTACAAGCACCAATGATTACTAGTTTGTATATTCATACACACATTTCCGTGTGCTTCAAGTGCTTCAGAAGAGGAGAGACATTTTAAATACAGGGAACAGAAAACTGCAAAAGCAAGGGAGCCACCATTAAAAATTATGGATCCTGTTGGAGTGGTCATTTTCCTGCTCAGTATCAAATAAAATTTAACTATTTTTAAGTATTTTAAAAAAGAAATCAAAAGCCTATTTGAAAAAAAGGAGGAAGGAAGGAAGGAAGGAAGGAAGGAAGGAAGGAAGGAAGGAAGGAAGGAAGGAAGGAAGGAAGGAAGGAAAGGAAAGAAAGGAAGAAAGGAAGGAAGAAAGAAAGAAAGAAAGAAAGAGAAAGAAAGAAAGAAAGAAAGAAAGAAAGAAAGAGAGAAAGAAAGAGAGAGAGAGAGAAAGAAAGAGAGAGAGAGAGAAAGAAAGAAAGAAAGAGAAAGAAAGAGAGAAAGAGAGAAAGAGAGAAAGAGAGAAGAAAGAAAGAAAGAAAGAAAGAAAGAAAGGAAGAAAGAAAGAAAGAAAGAAAGAAAGAGCAAGAAAGGCCACACTTTTACACCTCCTAGAAGCTTCCTACTCTCTTTTATGTGTGTTCACAGCTCCAACCATGAGAGGAACACACAAAGACTACTCTTCTACTTCAGTGAAAAATCTCTTCTAGATAGCTCACAGGGTAAAGCACCAAACCTGCTTCTGGAGAGGATGAGGAACACATGCAGCTGCCAGAGTCGTGGAGGCGGTCATTTCTAGCAGAAGGTTAATGATGTATCTGATAATGCCTTAAATCAATACAACTTTGCATTAGGGAATGTCCACCTCTGCTTAATGATGGAGAAAAAAAACAGAAATGAGATACCTTGACCGTTTTAGGCAGAGCAAAAGAACTTGAGATGTTTTCCTTCCATGTGGGTTAGTCAGAAGACTGTTAGAAAGACCTGCAACTCATGCCTTCTCAATGGAATTTATATCACGGACATAGCAAAAGATTTTCCAATGGAAATTTTGATAAATGTGAATTTTCCTGCAAAAAGCTTCATGTCAGGAATTCAAGAACTAAGAATGAAAAAACTCTTTGATGGAAGGTTTCTGTCCAGTTTTATCTTGTACACTTGGTCTTGTTTAGCTTAAGAGGGTAGTCTTGCATACTAACAAAAGACTACAACACCTACAAAAAGTTAAAGCAGTAAGTAACTGATTTGATTTTTCTGATTTAACACATGTAAATGTATTTAATCTAATGCTTTATCATGTATAATTCAGTAAGTTAAAGCTAGCTTCTGGTGGCAGATCAAAACTATGACAAATATATATACAATTCCCCCGAGAAAATGTAAGAAGAAATTCTGTATTTTACTTCTTCTGAAAAGGAAGGCTGATTACAGAAAAAAACATTTCTAATGTATAAAGAATATTTAGGATTTTATGTTTTATATTGCATAAAGGTAAGGTCCAGTCTATGAACTGACATATTTTTCCTAAAACATTTATAGATAATTGGCAATGTTTATACTTGTATTAAAATAAATAAATAAATAAACAATAAAAACCCCTGCTGTTCTGCATTTCTTTCTTTTCAGTACGTAGTTAGAAATTGTTATTCTCTGTACAATGAGCAGTTTCTTTTCTTGGCACAATTACTGGACTGTATCTTGTAGATTTTTTCTCTGAAGTACTGAAATGGAAGGATACCCCCATTAGCCCTTGCCCCCAGCTCCCTTAACTCTCCAGGCAAGTTTGATGAGTCACACTTTTTCCTTTAAAGCTTGTGGATCTTGTGCCAAATTCAAGCAGTGTTGCCAGCTCCAGTGATTTTATCATGAGTCTCATGATATTTAAAGCCCTAACTCCAGTATTCATTTGGTAACATTAGAATCTCTGCTTTCATTAAAAATAAATAAATACAGAAAATCAAAGCTTTAAGGCTCAAGAACTGTGACAAAACAAGGAAAAATAAAAGGAAAACAAAACAAAACAAAACCCATGGAATAGAAAGGGCTCAAAGAAACCCAGATGGCAAATAAGAAAAAATTCTACTTAACAGAAAAATCTTGCAATCTGTAAGGTATTTTATACATTGCATAAAAAAGAACTGTACTCAGTAGAAAAGTCTTGCAATTTGTGATGTAATTTATGTGATGTAAGGGGTTTCCTTCTTGGTTTTGGAACAGCTAAGGCTGGCAATACTGAACTTATTACTGGGAAGCACCACCAGAATCACGTGAAGGGAAGGGTTTGACTAAACAAAAAATTTGCAGATTCTTAATTATGTCACTTACATAGTTCCTGGCTTCTGAGGATAAGACACAAACAAGTGTTCAGGAAGACCTAAAGGCTCTGTATTGCTTTGCTGTTCCTTGGTCACTAGGGCAAGAGAATTGCTTTTAAAATAATAAATGTTCCTGGTGCGGGGACAGGTGTTCATGATTGTTGATGCAACTGTGTTTTAAGTCCCAGCTAATCTCTGGTAGGATGGTTAGGAAGCTGATAAATGTCCTTCAGACACCATCCAATGTGAAATATTGTCTACTTTTCTGTCATTGCATTTCTCCAATGACCATTAGAAAAACAGAACAGGCAAAACAAACAAAAACAACAACAAAAACACCAAACCACCAATAGGCAGCTGAATTCCCTTCTAATATAGAGGAATGACAAGTTACTGCTTTTGTGAGATCCTTCATATGTTTACAGAGAGCAAATCCTAGCATAATGTCACTACAAGGAGATCATCTTTCAACACTCTGTCCGCCACCTTCTGGAACACCAATTTTTCCTGAGATTTAACTCAGTGCTCTCAGTTTGCTTGGACATCAGAATTATTAAACTGTTTGTTTGTCTATGACACAATATGCCTTTTCCAGTCAAAGCATTTACAATCCTTCACATTGTCCTTTCTTCATATATGCTAACACAATGTTGGACCATCTGCCAAGTTTTTAAAATACCCCTCTTTTCCTTGAAAACTGCTTGCTTTTCCTTCATAAATAAATAAATAAATAAAATTAAAAAAATATTATTTTTTTTAAATATCAGACTTTAATACTACACACTATTAGACTAACTTGTATGTTCTGCCATGTTTGTGGTCATACTTTTGCTACAGTATGAGGCCAGTGACATAAAGTTACTGCTTATTTCCAAGTGGGTTTCACTTGGATCTGCTTTTTGCTTCCTGTTAAATAATATAAGTATAGATCCGCCCAATCTTTTCTGTTGGTGGTGGTGGTGATGGCACTGTACAAGTCACCAGAAGAAGTAAAACAAAACAAAATGAACTGGAGAACATGAAAAAAAATATTTTTTAAAAGACTTTGTTTCTAACTTTCTTTAATATTTTTGTTTCATGAAACATGGTCTTTTTGCTTCCCGGTACTGATAAATGTATCTCAAAAGATCTAGGTAATTATCAAAATTATGGAGGCATTATATCTAAGGCCATTTATAGTTGATAAAAATTCACAGGAATATGATTTGAGAAATATTTCCAGTAATTTGTATGTCTGCTCAGAGTCTTTCCTACAGCAAGTTTCTCTTCAGTATCAAACAAGTCATGAAGCAGAATGAGGCAGAACCAACCAACTGACCACACAACCAGAAGTTTAAAATGAAGAAATTAATTCACTGGAACAGTTTATTAAGCTTTTCAGTCTCAGGAGTATCTGGATTGAATTTATTTCAGGTTCTTGCTTGTGTTTCTGCTACATATTCTGCTCAGATTATATTTCAACTTGGTAGTCAAATGCAGATTACTTATCAGCTTCACAGAGAGAAGTTAAAGATAAATTCTTAAGATCTGCTCATTCACCTGTTTAACTGAGTCCTGAAGTGTTCAACTCTTTGATGATTATGGGTTCTTGTGTATCTGACCCTCAAGACACATCCTCTTTTCTTTAAAAACAGAGAAAGTGAACTTAATGGACAATGCTTTGGGCTGATGTAACAAGAACACAAGAACATGTAACAGAGAATTCAGCCTTCTTAACAGGGCTAATTTTGTAGCTCCACTGAACTAAGACCATCATTTGTACTGTAAAAAGTGATCTTTCTAAAATATGTTAGTTTCTCTCATTAAGTCCTATATTCACAGCCTGAGCTATGAGAAAAATACCTCTTCTTTGCAAATTCTCCAAATACTCCAGAAAAAAACAAAGATTTTACAAGATGACAGAAAGAATACAATCATTTTTGCTTTGAGTCATACCCCATAAAATATGACAGTTTTAAAGAAAGGAAAGTGTCATTCCGTCTTGAATCAAATTTTGAATGCAGCAGTAATGAAATTATCACTTCTCTCACACAAATATGTGAACAATGAAAGTTTCACACAGCTCCAAGTTTAATTTGCTAATAGAAAAATTGCCTACTTCTTAGAGAAGCCAGTGTGAATAGTACTGTTTTGTAATGGGGTCTGCATTATAATATTTGGTTGTATTCTGAGGGTTTTTATGCAACAAAAATACCCACTGATGTAAAAATGAAAAAGACTACTTGGACTATCAAGAGAGTTGAATCAGGCTCTATGCTTGTATTGCCAGGGTTTATTTCCATCTTGACAATACATAATAAGCATTTCTAGCAGGTCAGGCTCCTATTAAATATCCATTGCAACTTGACTTTTGGCAAAATATGTAGCTTTACTAGGGAAACAAAAGCTGCAATTCTCTAAATGAAAGCAGAGAATACATGGAGCTTAATGTGGTTTTTCTTGCCAGGGACAATTGGTGAAGCCCATCTATTAAGTTTTATTTATTTAGTAATTGTGCAGCAGCTTTCCAATTCCATGCTGGCTTCTAGAAATGAAGAGTTACAATAATAATATGCAGTACATTGAGTTTTTTTTCTCTCACTAGCCTTCTTGCATGACGACTGGATCATGCAAGGAGATGGCCTTTGCCCTGATCCGGATAGGAATGTTAGAGAGGTTGTTTCTCTATTGCATTTCTTTTCAACAGAACACTATTTGTCATGCTCACTCATTGAAGATGTCTCTACTCATGATCTCACAGCAAAACCAAGCAGACTCTGCCAGACTTGCATTCCATTCTGTTCTTGATATCATCCATGAACCTTTTTCTATTATGAACTTCATTTTCTATTATGAACTTCATTTCAGAATCTGAATTAAGCAGCAGATTTTGAATTGAGATCTACAGCTGAATCATTGCAAAGTCTTGTAGGAGTTATGAGCTGAAGCCAAAATCAAAGTATGGGCCACTTCATAATGTATGGGGCATACTGCAGGAAAAAAAGGAGGATTCTATTTTCACCATCAAGTGATATTGTTCAGTTGAGGCCAAAATAAGTATACATGAAAGTAAAATGTCTTCTGATAGAATTTTATATTGATTTGTTTTTCCATTAAAGCATATACTTTTCTTCATCATCTCAATTTCGATATTAGTCAGGAAGAAGTTCGGTTTCATAAATTCTCAACTGGTTTCATAAACTCTTTATTTAACTGTTTGTATAATTTCCTTTACTTTTCCTGCACCTCCCTCTAGTCTCAACATATATAGGCCTTCCTGTTACTCTTATCTTGATATTCCCTCATTAGCTTCTCTCCCACTAGACCACTATTGCCTCCAAAACTAGGAAATCCCATTTTATAGCACATACTCCTGCTGTAGCAGAGTAGCAGTGTTCTTTCTTCTTCCCCAGTGACCTGGATCATCAAAATATGATCTACTCTCAAATAGAATTACTGATTTTTTCAGTGCAGATAAGGCAGGCATCAAATGTTGTATTGGTTGTCTGCCAAATGTTAAGACACAAACATTGATCTTACTGTAGATTTTTCCAAACCTGTATTTGGTTGTAATTTCAGTTATTTAGCACAAACAAAACCATTTTGTTTTAGTTCTTATCAACATCAGTGTCTCTCTTCGAAAACCCCTTGAATCAGCATTCCTGCCTCAGTGATTATAGATACTCCTGATACGAAACACTGCAACTGCTATTCCTGTGTGGGCATCTTATTTTCTGTGGCACTCATTCTTAACTGCTGAATCAGAGGAAATAGCCTTCTGACACAGACAGTTCAGACTTCTTCACTAGCTGCCTGCCTTCCCTTAGGATGGCTTTTTTAGTAAAAGAAGTAAAAGAAAGTTCTAAACAAACAAACAAAAAGTCCAATGCAGAGGTTATACCTGGGATCAAAATTTCTCCAGCCAAAAGTCAACTCACACAACTCCATTTAGTCAAACTCCAATTTCAATGGCCATCAGCAATTTCTTTCCCTCTGTTTTCCTGATCCATTGGGAAGAGATGTGACAGCTTCACTCCTTTAATTATTGACAGTTGTGGTACGGAAAGCCAAAAATTATCCCACAAAATAAAGAAAAAAAAACAACAACGTGCATTATCCCATTTCCTGATCTGGCTCATAGACAAAACTCACACTGATTTTCAAGGAAATACAGTGAGTGAATCAATGGCAAGATAACTGCCTGTGTGGCAAGATGGCTAATTATAGCAAAACAAAATGGAGGAGCAATTCTTGTTCTGTATTGAACTTACTATGTGTTATCCAGAGTTCTCACTACTTTGCAGGCAGTAGTCCATTAAACTCTGTAGCTTTCTAGTAATACTAGTGAGAATATCGAATTACTTTATCAGAGAAAAAAATGTTTATATGAAAGCATATATTTTACCAAAATAAATATATTTTATTACATAAATACGTGAAGGAAAATAGGAATTTTTTAAAATAAGGTCACTTATGCGGCGGTCTGTGAAACATGAAATCTTTGGTATGTTTTTCACATAAAACACTGTTCTAAATGCGAGTGGATCTGTAACCTCAGAGATTAATAAAAAAAAATCCTTTTCTTTCGTTTGTTTGTTGTGGTTGCTTTTATTCGGGTGATGAAAATAGAACAAAGCAGACTATGTTCAAACAGCAGTTATTCAGTAGTCTTTACAGATATTGTCTGAATCTAATTGGATTTTAATGAAATGATATTTCCTTTGTGATAAGTACATAAAAATTATGTTTTTAATTAACATCACAAGGTATAAGCTATAGATACCAACCCTCAACTGAAATAATATTACTTTAATGTTTGCTTCATTAAAAAAGGACAGAAGTAATAACAACGTAGCAAGAAACGTGTGTAAACTAACTGGACAATGATTAGTGTTGGACCCTTTTCATCCCAAGGAGCTGAGCAATTTTCTTGATGTCTTTTTCATTTCCTACTTCTCAATTCACTAGTGTTTAGCCATGAAGGAGTTTACGGAGTTTATTTATAAGCTTGAAATTCATTCGGGGTGTGTGTGGGGGGAGGCAGGCGCTTGGAATGAAATATCAATATGCCAGGCAGAATATAAACTAAAACAGGTTTTCAAGGAGGTCTTGTAAGTGATAGAATTAAAAATAAGAAACATATAAATGAAAAGCTATGAGGAAACAACGATGTCCTGGCACAAAGAACCCTTGGGGTGTTATGCTACTCAGAGATTAGTTCCCTGGACTGTTACAACATAAGAATGGAAGAATGGCACAGTAAATAAGACCAAGGATCTATCTAAAGTGTCTTGTCCTCTCTCTGTTAGAGGCTAGTACCAATCCTTCACAAAATAATATGGCAAGTATAGACTGATATGCTTTGTCAGTCTCTGCCAATCAGTGGGAACTTTGTAACTAAGGTTGTATCATGTTTAATAGCCATCAATGTATATATCTTCTATAAACTTGTTTAATTTCTAAGGCATCTAGTCTATCTTGGCTGTAAAAACATATCAGTAAATCAGTTCTTTATGAATGGGGCCAGCCACAACAGACATGAGAAATACCATAGGAGTGAAAAGGATTCAAGACACTTTCCCTGGGGGACAACAAGGAGCTTCATCCAGCTGGGATCACTTAAGCATAATAACCCATATGTGATGTGTAGGGATTTAATCTGGCAGTATGTGCAGTAATATCAGTCATAATAAATAGGTGGGAAACCTCCGACTTCCTCAAGGAAAATGTGGTGGTATGGAGGAATTGAAAGATTCATTATCCATGAAGATCTATTTGATCTGTTTATTTAATAACCTGGGAGTGAAGAAATTGCTGTTTCACGGTACCACTTTGACTCCCCAGGAGATGAGAGAATGACAAGTGAGGAACTCTATTGTGCTACCCACCGGACACAAAATCATTGTCATGCTCTTTTGCTTCTGCAACAACAAGGAAGTGAGAAGACGACTACGGACAAAGAGCTACTTCTGCTCCTGGGTCAGTCCAGCTCTGTATTGCCCTTTTTAGCAGAGGCTTGACAGTAAATTTAATATAACTTGAGACACACAACAAACAGATGTCAGCTCAAGGTATCATATGCAGTATACAAGTGGGCAAGTGAACAAAGAAAAGGATCTAAATAGGCTTAGAAGTTTAACCCATGGCAGGTTATTTATATTTCCAAGGTGTTCATCTCGGCAAGGAAATAATAATGAGGTTTATCCCAGCAAGAAACTGGCTAAGGGGAATGAAGGTAAATCACAATTTTAATCCATATGTAGCAATGTAGACCAAAATCTGTAGGTAAGTGGTTTGTTTTGCACCAAGACCTTCAGTGAGACTGTCTGTAAAGTTGGATGGGGTGAGGTGCTCATTGATATGTGGCCTTGGGGTAAGGAAATACTTGCTTCAGAACACAACCCAGCACTGTGTATGTCTTGCTCAGTAGCTTTTTCTTTCTGCTTGGGATTTTCATCCAAACGAAGAGTTTAGAAATCTGGGTCTATACTTTTAAAGGCCAGCAGTGCTGAGGATATAACAGAGTATCTTCACCTGGTCACTTCATCCTGGAGCAACTAGAGAAACATTTACTTACTCAGAAATATTCAGACCTTTTTCTCCCACTGATGGCTTCATTTGGTTCTCACTGAGACTCCCATAATTTATTCATACCAGAGTGCACTTACCATTACATATCTGCAATATCATTATTTGAGTTTGTTATCCTGTAACATTAGCTTAAACATTTTATAAACTGCTGTGCAGGTGACAAGTTTATTAAACCAAGAAAAATAATTGTTTTACCGAAAGAATGCTAGGCTGTGTTCACCAAGAGTTTAACAAAATTTTACTATATTTATCCTATTTGTCATATCACAAATGAGGACCATACTCCCCATTGCTCAAGGGTCACAAATTTAAACATTCAGACATTCAGGAAATAAGTGCTTAACAAACAATACAGCATTGTCCAGCTTATGTTCAAGATACTAACATCAGGGATACAAAAGGATTTTCAAGTTGTTCAATGATATCTAACAAACTGTAGAATATATTTTAATTTTATCTCAACTGAATCAAGCTTTTCATGACAAATTAGGCTGTAGTTACCTTTGTGTAGATATATGTTGAATGTGATACAGTGATATGCTCACTTTGACAAGAAAGTCTGGAAACTAACTTAGCATACTGATAGTACTGGAAAACCTCTGATAAGACCATAGAGAATTATGGGTAAATTAATTTTTACCCTACTTTTAAAATAAAATGCAATCATTTGAAATCAAACAGCAGAAATCACCTCTCTGAAAGGAAATTTGTAGTTAGCTTTTTCTTGCTTCTTCAATGTTTGGTTTATGTAGTTCTTCCTTTAAGCTAGTTCTAAAAACACATTAAACTTCATGCAGGAACTGGATAGCTGGAATAACTGAAGTGTCCCAGCAAAGAAAGCATGTGTTAATGACAGAAACAGAGACATATCTGATCCTGCAAAAATGTTTTAAAACTTTGTATGAGAATGTCTATTACCTATTTCTTCTTCCAAATGGATAAACCTACAAGATCCCATATTTTTAGCTAGTCATGTGCAAATAACAAAACTGATTGATGTAGTGTTTAAGTATGTGCAAATTGTCNAAAAAAAAAAAAAAGATATCTGAAAGTTTTATTGAGAAAGTCTGGTGGGATTATGTTCTATCAGTGTTTTCACAATGGCACCCTATATCATCCCAGCTGTGAAAAGTCCTCACTGTTTATGGAAGATACTCCTGTGCAAGTAAAATATTTGTGAATAAAAATATTTTTGCAGGGGAAAAAAAGTGGATGGGAGTGCTACAGAGTCAATCATTTAGCCTTTGAAGCTTTCATGTTGTAGTAAAATTGTGTTTGATCTGCAGGCAGTGAAAGTTGGTAGGCATTTATAAGCAAGGCAGAAACTTATAACTGCTTAAAAGCAGTGAAGAGGTCTGATAAGTACTCCTACCAATTAAGTTAAAGATTTTCAAAACTTGCTTTAATAAACTTTTAACAGTCAAAAGATGGACACTCAACTTTTATATTCTGTTTTCTCCAATAAAATTTTAATCTCTAATGAAGACTCATTTCTGTCTTGACAACAACTTTTGCAAGCAATTTTGTGCTGCCTTAGAAAGCTTCACCAATCACAGGCAGAAACAGAGCTGCAAGTATTGGCTCTGGTCAGTAAAGCTCCTTCAGAATTCTGAGTCAATATGTTATTTTAAGTAGGCTAGAAGGAACCCAAAATTCAGGGTGAGACATATAATTAAAGACTGATTTTGAAATTACTAATGTGACTATTGATACAGTAAAAGTTATGCCAGAGGTTGAGTAAGCCAGCCTGAGTCTAATAGCCACTAAAATATAGACAGATTTTTAATCCTTGATTTCTAATAAAAATGTTATTAATAAAAATGTTATTTAAAAAACAGCAAAACAACATATGTGCTAGTTACTTCCAACATGTGACTCAATAAAAAAATCTCTACTTCCTAGTATCTTAAACTAATTCATATCACTATCATTAAACAGTGAGAAAACTACCATTACATCAACACTCATCTCCAAAACATTGCTGACTACACTCATCAGACTTTTTTCATCATCACAAAAATTGTTCATGAATGAGCATTTATTCTCACAAAATATTTATTCCTGCTAAACATGGAGCAAATTGTATATGGTCTTGAAATGTCTCTTGAGCAAACAATCTGCAGCTATTAATAAACAAAATGTGACATGAAAAATCAGGGCATTTCTAGTGCCCTGAAAGACATTTCTTGGCAACTGTCTAAAGACTTATTTGTAAAAATATTTATGTATTATCTTTTTTTGAAACATACCAATAATTCTGAAAGCTTCACACTGTTATCATTGATTATTCATGATCTTCCATTTAAAAAGTTTCAGGAAATATAGAAAGAATAAAATGAGCTCAGCTAATCCATCAACTCATATTAACAAAAGGTAGCAAACAAGGAGTACTAACAGGCCTCAGGTAACACACAGAATACACATGCATTCAGTAAATGAAAGAAATAAATTTATAGGTGGTGGTCTTTTTTTACCTTATGTTGCTTGTTTTTTGTGGAAAATAAAATAACATACAAATAAAAATGTGAAACTAATCTGTGAAACATTTATTATTCTGATCACTTTGCTTGTCTGACAAAATTTGTTTTTTCTTTCTTTATTTATTTTTGTCTTTTTAATAGTATTCTTTGCTTTACAGCATCCACCACAGTGGGTCCATGACCATAAGGACGATACTGATTGCAATATTGCACAAATAATAATAATGGCTAGGTAATAGTGAGCAAAGACTCATTTGTCTTTACCGATAAGTGAAAGAGAACATTAAAAAAATAAAAATAGAAATAAAAATAAAAGTAAGAAATAAAGATTGTTTGATTTCCTGATATTAAACATTGAAAAATAAAATAATGTTTAGTTAAACCCATGCATGGTTTTTGTCCTCCATCATAAGGCCCCAAATCCTCCAGTAATGGCTGTGTTTAGCACAATGGATCCAAGATTGTGTATGAAGTACTGCCAATTTGGCAAGGAGAGAGGGAAAGGTTGCCACAGTATGCCATGCAACGTGACACAGAGAGCAAGCTTGATGGGAGCATGGTAGGTATCAGCACCGTACTCGGAAGCAGCTTGGTGATGCTTTTACACTCCCAGAGGTTTTGGTGAGTGTGGCTGTTGTACTCAATGGGAGCACATTTGCAGCACATTCACTAACAGAGTAACCAAAGCCAGAGATTTTCCTCCTTTCTGTCCTCACTGTCACCTTTATGTCTAGCTGGGTCAGATCATGCCTGGCCTGGTGTTGGAAAAGGGGGTGCTGGAAGACTCCAGGTTTGTGAAGAGGAGGGAAGCTAGTACTGGTGTTGCTACGTCTTCATGGCTTGTCACTACGACACCACTTTCCCTCATGTAGATGAACCCTCAAGCAGATGCCACTGTATTGTTTACACTTCTATTAAAGGAGCTTACAGAGTTTGTGTGTTCCTGGCACTTGTCCTGGTACCATGGTCCTTCCAGAAATTGCCAGATTAAGATGTAATAAAGGAATGAAAGAGTCGCTTTTCACTTTCTTGTCATTTCAGTGGGTTCCTGCAGGATTTGTGCCAACTCAGATGCTCAAGTCATATTTGATTAAGCTAAGTACAATCAAGGAGGAACATTCCCAGGCCAACTCTAATAATTAAATAACAGAAACAGAACTACCAAATCTGTTGCCCATCACGGTATGCAATCAGCATGCCTACACATATAAAGTAATTATAACTTTTTAAATATAACTTTTAAATTAAAATTATATGTTATCCCAAGCATAATTCTTTACTATTAATGTCAGTAGATTTTGCAGCATATTCCCCTGATGTGTATTCCTACTGTTGATTTTTTCTATATTTTGTTAGAAACCATATAAAAGTACTGCAATCAGAGGAGATGGTAGCTTAAATATTCAATCTTTGTTAATGTTGGTTAAATCTTATGAATCATGTTGATTTCTTTAGGATTAAATATGAGTTTTTATTTCAGAGTAGATGTCTACATATTAATAAACTCTTAACAATGCTACCTTATAGCATGAGTGCTAGTAGATAACAGATTGTATATTACGAATGCATATTTGGCATAGGCAACAGTGTTCAATGGCATGAGGTATCCTAACAGATTCATCTGGTTTTCAATCACTTTTGACTGCTTGCAAATACGATACCTCTTTCAGTAGGTGTCAGAGTTTGCAGCTCTCTGCCATGAACTTAGACAAATTTTGTGACAGACTGTTGTCACTCACAGCTGTTTGTGTCTTAAAAGCTGCTAGTAAACAATTGTCAAGGAACCAACCTCGCGTACGCCTAAGGAAAGTGTGTTCTGAGTGAGCCACCATTTGGATGTCTTTATGTTCTAGCCCAGATTCATTCCACAGCTTGTGTTACACTAAACTTTACTTACTTTAAAGTTAAGCCTATTTGTTCCTTAACATATTTATGCTTGGACCAAATTATTTTGAATACATGGTCTGTTTAACTCTATCGTCTTTTTTTATTATTATTATTTTAGATAATATATATTTAAGCATACATAATATTTAAAAGGGATATATGTGCATTTGCATATATGTGCAGGTTTGCATACTTATGTTGTTGTTGCAGCTCTGATTAGTGGGCAGCAAGTAAATAAAAAACAAGTAAACTGCAAGAAATGTTGCATTTGCAGAATTAAAGCAAACAATTGGCAAGTTTTATATGAAGCAACATCCATTATGCCTTACATCTCAATACAGGTTGCTGTCTGAAAAGTCAACATAAGAGTAAGAACGTTGTAAAAACAACAATTGTCATTTCAAATTTTATTAGACGACTTGAGATCAGTGTAGTGGTGGTGAAGAGGGGTTGCTTTTTTCATCAGTATTTACCTGACACCTCCTATATATTAGAGATTTTAAGTACACTTGTACAGGTAAGTGTCTTCTGGCACAGACTCTGTCAAAGACCACAAAGTAATATAAACAAATAAGTACATTTTAAGTAGAAATATCAGCATTTCAGACTGTGGCATCAAAACAAATCTCAGTTGTAATTCCCATTTATGTTATAAGAATAATTCCTACTGAATACTGAGATCCTGTTACTCCTTACCCTTTCACATGACTACCTAGGAACCTTTTAGCCTGACTGCATTTCAGAGTGAATGCACTCAGAAGCCAGCATGATGATGAAAAGTAAGTATAACGTAAAGTACAGATGTCCACCATTCCAGTTTAATTTTAATAATTTGCAACTTGCCTTATACCATACTACTGAACATATGACAGTAATTAAATATATATATATATATATATTATATATATCAGGTTCTTAAGAATATCTGTAGAGACCAGACCAACCTTCAAGTGGAGATCAGTGACAAATGGTGCTCCTCAGGGGTCGGTATTGGGACTGGCGCTGTTTAACATCTTTGTCTGTGACATGGACAGTGGGATTGAGTGCACCCTCTGCACGTTTGCCAATGACACCAAGCTGTGTGATGTGGTTGGCTCACTGGAGAGAAGCGATGCCATCCAGAGGGACCTGGAGGGGCTTGAGAGGTAGGCCTATATGAACCTCATGAAGTTCAACAAGGCCAAGTGCAAGGTCCCTCTCCTGAGTCAGGGCAATCCCAAACACAAATACAGGCTGAGTGGAGAATGGATTGAGACCAACTCTGAGGAGAAAGACTTGGGGGTTCTGGTTGATGAGAAGCACAACACAAGCCAGCAATCTGCACTTGCAGCCCAGAAAGCCAACCATATCCTGAGCTGCATCAAAAGAAGCATGACCAGCAGGTCAAGGAAGGTTATTCTCCCCCTCTACTCTGCTCTTGTGAGACCTCACCTGGAGCACTGCGTTCAGCCAGGGGCCCCGGCACAAGAAGGACATGGACCTATTAGAGTGAGTCCAGAGGAGGGTCATGAGGATGATCAGAGGGCTGGAACACCTCTCGTGTGAAGACAGGCTGAGGGAGTTGGGGTTGTTCAGCCTGGGCAAGAGAAGGCTCCAGGAAGGCTTTATAGTGGCCTTCCAGTACCTAAAGGGGGCCTACAGGAAAGCTGGGGAAGGACTCTTTGTCAGGGAGTGTAGTGGTAGGACAAGGAGTAATGGTTTTAAAATAAAAGAGGGTAGATTTAGATTAGATATTTGGAAGAAATTCTTTACTCAGAAGGTGGTGAGGCACTGGAACAGGTTGCCCAGAGCAGTTCTGGATGCTCCTTCCTTGGAGGTGTTCAAGGACAGGTTGGGTGGGGCTTTGAGCAACCTGGTTTAGTGGAAGGTGTCCCTGCCCATGTCGGAGGGGTTGGAACTAGATGGTATTTAAGGTCCCTTCCAACCCTAACCATTCTATGATTCTATAAAAAAATCCCCATATTCAAATACATATGAACAAGGATAAGTTTCAATCCTGTATCCTAACTGCTTCGCTTTAGTGCTCATCTAAGTGTGATATCTCATTGTGACAGACGTCTACAAGATTCCTTCTTTCTTTCTTCCTTCCTTCCATTCTTCCTTCCTTCCTTCCTTCCTTCTTTCCTTCCTTTCTTCCTTTCTTCCTTTCTTCCTTTCTTCCTTTCTTCCTTTCTTCCTTTCTTCCTTTCTTCCTTTCTTCCTTTCTTCCTTTCTTCCTTTCTTCCTTTCTTCCTTTCTTCCTTTCTTCCTTTCTTCCTTTCTTCCTTTCTTCCTTTCTTCCTTTCTTCCTTTCTTCCTTTCTTCCTTTCTTCCTTTCTTCCTTTCTTCCTTTCTTCCTTTCTTCCTTTCTTCCTTTCTTTCATTCTTTCTTCTAGAATTCGGACCACAGTTCATGAGGTTAACACATCTTTCTGGAGGGGATTTTTAATTAAAGTAGCACTCTGTTTATAATAAGTAGATATTGCAACTCCAATATCCACTGTGTCTAGACAATAATAAATTAGACTTGCCTATCAGTTACCAGATTATTTTTAATTTTCTATCTAGAGGACCATCTGGAGCTTCTGTAACAGAGCTTTGGGCTACTTGTAAATCATTACTAGTTCCTCCATTTTTTAGGGCTTAATGGTTAAAAAAAATCATGCCTATAATTATGCCTAGCTAGTGAAAATACTTAGGGACAAACACAAACAATATGATCACACAACTTCCTCGAATTTTCCTTGACCCATACTGTGCCTTGAACCTACAATGAGACTGTAAAGCTTGCAGTCAAAGGGTAAAATCAACAGATGGTGGAAGCTTCATTAAATATAGACATTAAACAGTATGAAACTCCTCTGTGTCTCACCTGAACAGGTAACTATATATTTACCTATGATGTTTACCTTTAAGTGCTGTGTATTTAAGTACTGAACTCCATGCTATCCCTGTAAATTGGATCTTAATCTTTCCTTCATTGTTACCAGCTTGTCAACAGGTAATTCAAAATAAAAAGTAGTAACTTGAGCACAAAGTTGAATGAAGTTCATCTTAGCATTAGAATGTATTGTCGTATTTTATTTGGTTTCCCAAGATTCAAACCATGCAGCTGTGCATTTCAAAAATATCAGT
This sequence comes from Anseranas semipalmata, assembly GCA_013399115.1. Taxonomy (NCBI): domain Eukaryota; kingdom Metazoa; phylum Chordata; class Aves; order Anseriformes; family Anseranatidae; genus Anseranas; species Anseranas semipalmata. Next base: position 96,845 of record VXAA01006139.1, on the reverse strand, counting down.
TCATGGTTATACTTAATTCAATAAACTTCTTCACATAATTTTATGTCACTGATGTTTATTACTCACATTGAAGGATAAATTGTGGTAAAAAAAAAAAAACTACAAAAAGGATGCACCAAAAATCTTAATTTTCTTTCCATTTGACTGCTTATTCACAATGGCCATTTCTTCTTCTTCTTCTTTTTTATTTTTCTTCTTCTCTGTCTCTTTCTCCTTCCCATTCCCAGATCTGTCTCTCTTTATATTCTACTGATAGGATTCCAGTCGAACTACTAGCTCTCTTGAGAATAAGCTGACCTAGGAAGCACTCTAAACAGTTTTGTACAGATAACAAGCTGGTCTACTAGAATTGAATACACATCATAGTGGCTCTCATATATATATAATTTTTTTAAATATTCAGCTAGTAATGTCTCAGTTCAGGATCAACAGTCATAGGTAGGTTTGTCACTTCAGGTTCAATATTCCATCATGTTATGATGGGAATGTTAAATTTTGAATTTTTGACTTTCTGTAATTATAAACTCAGCCTTAAGCATAACATTAATGTCATTATTTGCATGAAATAATATGTGTAAAGATGAAAAAAATCAAAGAAAGATAGAGGCCATATATTTCTCACAGATTTTGTCTTCTCTTATGCACTACTTTTTTGCACTCTAAATGACCTCTCCTTTTTTCCTTTAAAGACTAACTGTGGTGCTGCTGATCTTCTTTGGGATAGTGTTGGAATGTGAACTTGAGACATTTAGTAGTTCTGATGCAGCAAAACATTTCAGTATAAGCAGTAATTAAGGCTATTCTGAAAGCAATTCACGTTTATCCATATGCTGCAGGACACAACTAATGTATAGTTTTTTTTCCTAAACAAGATCTAAAGCCACTTTTGCTATTTAAGTTTGTGTGTGTGTCTTGGGCGGGAGGGGGGGGGAATTAAATAAATTAAATAAACAGCAAACTCCAAGATCACTACTATAAAGCAGCTACTAAAGGGAGAGGAAAGAAAGAATTCTCAGTGCTTAATCACATGCACCTATTTTGAGAGACTAGTAGACTTCCTCCACTATAAACAGAGAGAGACAAGTTCCTCCAGCAAATGATTCAGAGCTTCTGCCTAGGCACTAGTCTTAAGCACTCAAGCACCCAAGTTACGTGCCTAAAATTAGACAGTGTGAAACCCCTGAAGTCTATTGATAGCTATAATGGCATGACTCATAAATCTATTTAAGTCAGTACAGCATTCAGTATAGCCAAGTCCCTGCTGGGACCTTGAGGTTCTAGTATGTTATGTATGGATTATAAATAAATGCACAGGATCCATGTCACCTAAACTTAACTATGTAAAAGATCAGCATTTCCAATTATTTCTCTTATATATCTATCTGAGAATAGGATCAACTGACCTTTGAAAGTGTTTACTTCTCTGTTGACAGTAAATGGGGACTAGATTAGTAGATAACCAACTTTCAGGTGGTTTTAGTTGAGTTGAATCCAACCCAGCAAATGCCAGAAGAACTTATAGACTGGCCCTGATGCATATTAACATAATGTCAAAAGTCACTAACTAAAAATAGCCTTTGTTTCCAGAGACTGCTGAACAATGATCATATGAATGCTACAATAATAAGGTAGTCAGTTTGAGTAGATAATAGGTATTGCCACGTACTTGTACAAGTCAGAGTGGTACCGTATAACATCCACTTTGCATATGTTTAAATGACACCAAAAACAGTTTCTCTCAGCTTTCTTTCTAAGAGCAGAGAAACATATGCACTGAACTCTAAAAGTAAGATGTATGTCCTATAGTACCATTTTTTTTCCACTTCGGGAACGTACTTACAGTAACTGACAAATAAAGGACCCTTCTTTCAATGACTGGGAAGTAGGAAAGGAAATGTTTGAAGGATTAATGGAGAGAGAAACCTCCTGACCTCCTTCCTGTACAGGCTGGATTACAAGAATGTCCTCCTTCAGAGAACATGTGGACAGAGAGCCCATCTTAAATAAAACTGGGTAGAAGAGAAAGAGGAAAACAGTTTTTAAAACTGTCTTTTCTTCACTTGATGGCTACTCGGAATATAGAGAGCATGCCTGGATGACCACACAATGCATTTATTATGAAAAAAAAAAAAAAGGCAGAAAACTGCAACTTTATGAAACCTGTAGGTAAGTAAGTTAATTACAAATCCTGTTGGGCTGAAAAACAGAAAAGAAATGCATTAAGGGATGAATATCGAACAAAAGTCTAGAGGTTTGCTCTTGTTATGAATGGAGATGGCTGCCCAATGGTCTGTGTTGGATACTGGTTTCTTGTGTTAGAGGATCTCATCACTGCAAAACATGCACACACATGAATGTACATATAAACACTCAGCAAAATCAGTGCCTGATGTTGCCTGAAAGCTTGTAAGGCACTGGGGCCTGTAAGAACAGCTTAAATAGTACTATAGTTAAACCAGCCTGACAGTCATGTAGAAAATTTAGCAAAATCTGTAAATTGGCATCCTCTTGTAGTATGATGGAAATCAAGTGGCAAACTTTCAGCTTGATCCCGTGCTGCTGCCAGGTGTTATCAGTAAGTCTCTGTATACCATCTCTGTATTTAAACTGCTTTCTGTAGATGTACAATGACACTCCCAGTGAACCAGTTGTTTTTCACCCGTTTGAGTGTTTATTTGCGTTTCTAGGAAAGTAACGTCCAGAATTTAGTAACCTGCTTGTTTAGAGCTGGCAAAGATAAAAGACCCTTGGTATATCACTGATGCTTTAGTGTATGACCATGTTGCAATAGCTGCAATAGACATATTAAAGCCAGCTTAAAAATTATCTAATTCAAATGCCAAAAACCTTCTTGCTGGGACAGCAGGGAACTCAGCAAGTGTTTCCTGACTGAATATTCACCCACCTACTCAGGCAGCCAAAGCTCCATGCCGTGCTGAAGTGTTAAACTGCTCTTGGTACTGGTATTAGCTAATCTGGTTATGCCTCCGCTCTGTTGTGGTCACAGCAGTGATGGTTGTGTAGACACCGATTTGGCTCATTGATTGTGGAGTGCTAAAAGAGTCACAGGTTATTTTTGCCACAGCAGGCGGCTTGTATGATTCAATCCACCAGAGAGCTGTCACTGAGGAAGAAGGTGCTATTTTAATGTCATCAGGATGGAACAAGACTTCATACCAATTTCCAGCTCCAGTTCCCTGCACAGATGCTACAGATGTCAGCCTATATTTCTGCTGTAATTTTTCAAGAAGAAAAGCTTTTGTTTTAAAATCCAAACATACTGTGTCATTTTGAGGGGAACAAGAAACTCTCCTTGAGACTATATCAGATCCAAAGATCCTTGAGGATCAGTATACTTATAATGCATGGATCATTTACACACTAGACCATATCATCTCCTTCAGAGTCATCATATTCTAATATCAAGGCCTCCTGTTCACATACTGCACAGAGCTATTATAGACTATTGTGTCAGGCTTGCCTGGAAGAGTGGGGAGCACTTGAATGCATGGATTATTGACGCAATAGACTGTAATGGTATGTCAATTGTCAAGGCCTATGTGGGGATACTTTCCTATGCGGATCATTAACAAAGAAGCTGACACTCTATCATGTCAGTGCAGCTGCCAAGTGCACACACCAACTCTGCATATTAACACCCCTTATGAAATTCTGAATAAGGGAGAGTGTGTGCCCACTCCTGGCACTTGAAATTCACTTCATTTATGTATATTTAATAATTACATACGTGCTTATGCTGCAAAAAGCTAGGGCAGCACAGGAAAAAGTGGAACCCCTTTAAAAAAATTAAACAAGAAAGACCATAGTAATGAGTAGTGCATTGCTCTTCTTTAACACTTTTCAACAGTGATCTCAGAATGCTTCACAAACAAAACAGCTTGTGTTACCCCAGGTGACTTGTGTTATCCCTATTTTATATAGGGAGAACAGAACCACAGAAATTAGTTACAGAAGATGGTGAAACTGCAACCAGCGCTTCTGATACCCAGTCCAAGCCCACAGTACTTAAAAAGTGGGACATGTGAGAATCTTTAGAAATGCATTGAGCTGGACCACATTTCTCTCCCTTTGCCTTTTGTATACCTCAGAGCAAAAAGTTTATATATATAAACAGAAGAATTCTGTTTATACTCGCAGCTCCTCTGTCAAACGTCCTCTTCTGGGCATTTCCCCTTTCCTCTCTCTTATTGATAAACTTAACTCAGAAAAGCTTCTTTTGCATCCAGTAGATGACAGTAGAATGATTATACACTTTGGCCTGGGTCTTATGGCCACAGAAGGTAAAAAATGAAATTTCTGTTTGCGAAGTTTTTGTCCCAATTTATCTAGCACTTGGTACAATCCTTTATCACCTCTGATAGATGAGATCAGATTTTAAACTTGTGACAATGCAGTACCTGCAGGCAATAGATTTTCAGCTTATGGAGATGCGTGGCCACACTGAAGACAGCCTGTTTTCTGTAGGCTTGAGCACTGGTTGATTTGTAGGGAGAATCAAGAATAACCTTTCCTTAAATGTGTGATTTAATGATAATAATCTACATCAAGACATTACCTGGACAATCTCCATCCCTGAATACCAGAAATTACTTTAAGTCATTGACCATGTTAGTAATGGAAAATGATACCAGAAAACAGAAAACAGAGTCTGAAGCAAAGCCCACCGAGACAAATAAAAAGCTTTCTATTGTTGTCTAATGGGCAAGGACTCAAGACCTGTGTTTGGGAAGGATGTTCATACAATAACTAGAAAATGAAGCAGAGAAGGGACTTACTGCACCCTCTGAAATTAGTACCACTCTGCAATACATTTTCATAAGGGAATTTACAAAGAGTACAATAAATGAAACTTTCATAATCAGCCAGTAAATATTTCAATAGAAAGTCTTATTCAATTGTTCAGTTTTCAGTTGTTGTTTTTGTTGTTTTTGGGGGGGAGGTATGACAATATTCTGAGCATGATGTCAAAAGGAATGGAAAATAATCCATTGTTCACAAACTTTTTTTCTTTTTTTAATAACAAACCTTCCTAAGTGGATACTTCTTCCTCAAAGAATTTAAATCCAAGTAACTTGTTCAAGTTCACTGAGATAGAACTTACCTAGTCATTGAACAAAAGCTACCACAAACTGCTAGGTAAAGCAGTTTGAATTAAAAATGTGAAGAATCACAGCAACCGGCATTTTCCAGCTGTCTACTGAGGTTAAAAAGAAGAAGAAATATAAATCTATTAAATGACAGAAGTAAATATAATAAAGAGTTCCAGTTAATTAATGCTGAAATTTATTTGCTCAGAGATGGAGTTCCCATGGGGCAATCAAAACAATGGACTTCATGAAAGAAAACTGTTGATATCAGGCTAAATGAATGATAAGAAAAAGATAAGGCCAGAAGCCTCAAAGATTATTGATGTAAGTAGCCACAAATTCAGCTGCTTATATGAAGTTTCTGTGATCTGGCTGCAAAAATTTAGGTTGGAAGAATGTCAAGAGAAAAATTTCCCATGAGATTCTTTTCTTATTTATCACGTCAATTATTCTAATAAATACTCTTGGGAAAACATTTTTTGTCATATCATTTTTGGCTTAACCTAAAGAAGAAAGGAAGAAAGAAGGAAAGATAGATTCAGACTTAACAATCAGAAGTTAACTAAGCATTTTTCATTTTAAGGTTTTCATAATAGACTCGTTTCTGGGAAACTATCTTACTAGAATACTATCTTACTAGAGTGCTATCTTTCTCTATATATAACCATTTTTATCAGAAACATATATATATTGTCTTTTGCATAAACAAGTACCCAATGAAAGCTGGCAGCAGTGGGAAATATTTCTTTTAATACTGTTATGAAAACAGAGCTGACTTTGTTGGTAAGGTTTCCTTGCAGATGTAACACATCCACCCATATGCAGAAAACCCCATTTATACATCTCTAGAAATAACTTTGGGTTAATGGGGTTGTAACTGAAACTGGCTTTACAAAAGTTATCAGGTGAAGAAGCAAAACAGCTACTTCACTATGGTAGAACAAGGTTTTCTGGGAATGTGGACCACTGACCATTGGAATTCCAGTTGGTGCCAACGACATGAGTAAACTTCTCAGACACAGAGATTCCCTCGGGAAGAAAAAAAAAAGCAGATATTGCATCATGTAACCAACCTATTTCACCTTGTTTCATTAGTATCTTTGATTTGCACATGCATACCAGTCCTAGTGCTTGAGAAATGACTCTGTGGGCACAGCATCCTAACATGTCTCTTGACAAAGTCCTCAGATTTGGAGGTGGATCATGATTATGATTGCTGTGGCTGACAGGATTCTGTGAGAAGTAAACTTCACACACAAGACTTGTCTGATTTGCTTGAGGAAATACTCAACATAATGAGTTTTTATTTCCAAGATCAACAGAGCACAGGAGTGAGAAGAGCAGTGAGAATTGGATGCAGTCAAGTTTAGGTAAGCTGGACAATGTAAGTAACAAGGAAAGAGTAGCAAGAGTTGCATCTAAATGAAAATGATTTCATTTGATGCATGTTCCTTCAAACGTATGAAAGTGTAAGATGTTCTTGTACCTTAACCTGGCTACAGAATCACACATCATAAGATGGTTGAATTTGAAAGGGACCTCTTGGGATCATCTAGTCCACTTCTCCTGCTCAGACTAGGGTTAACTAGGGCAGGTTGTTCAAAGATGTGCCCAGTTGGGTTTTGATTATCTCCAAGGATGCAAACTCTGCAGCCTCTCTGGGAAATCTGTGCCGGTGTTCAGCTATCCTCACAGTTAAAGAGTTGTTTCTTAAGTTTAGATGGAATTTCCTGCCATTTAATTTATGCCCACTGCCTCTAGTATTTTCACTGAACACAACTGAGATAAGCCTGACTCTGTTGTCTTAAGTCTCCCCATCAGGTATTTACACACATAAATACCCCCCTGACTCTTCTCTTCTCTAGGCTGCAGAGTCTCAGCTCTCTCAGCCTTTCCTTGTAGGAATCACAGAATCACAGAATGGCTGAGGTTGGAAGGAACCTCTGGAGGTCATCTGGTCCAACCCCCTGCTCAAGCAGGGACACCTAGAGCAGGCTGCCCAGGACCATGTCCAGGTAGCTTTTGAAGATCTCTAAGGAGGGAGACTCTACAACCTCTCTGGGCAACCTGTACCTGTGCTCCATCACCCACCCAGTAAACAAGTGCTTCCTGATGTTTAGACAGAACCTCTTGTGTTCCAGTTTGTGCCCATAGCCTCTTGTCTGTCCCTGGGCACCACTGAAAAGAGCCTGTCTCCATCTTCTTTGCATCCTCCCTTCAGGTATTGATAGACGTTGATGAGACCCCCCCGGAGCCTCCTCCTCTTCAGTCTGAACAGTCGTAACTCTCAGTCTATCCTCATAGGAGAGGTGGTGCAATCCCTTGATCATGTTGATAGCCCTCTGTTAGAGTGTATATGTCTCTCTTTTCACACTCTTTCTAGTGTGTATATGTCTGTCTTGTACTGGGGGCCCAGAACTGGACACAGCACTCCAGGTGTGACCTCACTAATGCTGAGGAGAGCTGTGGGATCACCTCTCTTGACCTGCTGGCAATACTTTGCCTAATGCAACCAAGAATACCATTGACCTTCTTTGTAGCAAGGGCACATTGCTGACTAATGTTCAACATGATGTCCATCAGGAACCCAACATCCTTTTCTGTAGAGCTGTTTTCCAGCTGGGTGGCTCCTAGCATGTCCTGGTGCCTGAGTTTGTTACTTCCTGGGTGCAAGACTCCGAACTTCTCCCTGTTGAACTTCATCAGATTCTTGTCAGCCCACCTCTCCAGCCTGCTGAGGTCCCTCTGGATAACTGCATGGCCTTCTGGTGAGTCAGCCTCTCCCCTCAGTTTCATGTCATCCACTAATTTACTGAGGGTGCATGCTACTCCATCGTCCAAATTGTTAATGAAGAAGTTAAACAGGACTAGACCCATTGTTGACCCCTGGGGTACTCCACTCATTACTGGTCTCCAACTGGACTTTGCACCACTGATCACCACCCTCTGGGTCTGGCTATTCAGCCAGTTTTCCATCCACCTCACAGTCCGCTCATCCAGCCCATACTTCAACAGCTTCTTTATGAGAATCTTATGGGGCACAGTGTCAACAGCCTTACTGAAGTCCAGGAAGACAATATCTACTGCTTCCCTCTCATTCATCAGGCTGGTGATTTCATTGTAGAAGTTCATCATGTTGTCCAGGCATGATTTGCCCTTGGTGAATCCATGCTGACTACTTCTGATGATTTTGTTCTCCTTCACGTGCCTGGAAATGGTTTGCAAGATTAGCTGTTCCATCACCTTCCCAGGGGTTGAGGTGAGGCTGAGGAGAGATGCTCCAGTCCCATAATCATCTTCACAGCACTTTGCTGGCCTCACTCCAGTACATCCATGTCTCTACTGTAGTTCAAAGACCAGACCTGAACCCAACTCCCCAGATGTGTCTCTCCAGGGCTGAACAGAGGGAAAGGATAACTTCCTTCGACATCCTGACAATGATCCTCATAATGTTGTCCTTCTTTGCCACAAGGGCACACTGTTGGCTCATGGTCAACTTGTTGTCCAACAGGACTCCCAGGTCTTTTTCTGCAAAGCTGCTTTCCAGCCAGTTGGCCCTCACTGTGTACTGTGGCATAGGTAATTCCTTCCCAGATGAAGGACTTGTCAATTCCCTTCGTGAAGTTCCTGTCAGCCCACTTCTGTAGACTGCTGGATGGTGGTACAACCATGGTGTATGATCCACTCCTCCCAGTTGTGTATCATCTGCAAACTTGCTGAGGGTGCATTCTATCCTATCAACCAGGTCATTAATGAAGATGCTACATATTATTGTCCTCACTATCAACCCACTCACTAGCAACCACCTATACTAGTAACTGACCTCCACTGGATTTCATGAGAGTGATCACAACCCTTGGAGCTTGGCAGTTCAGCCCATTTTCAATACACCTTGCCATCTGTTTATCTAGTTTGTTCTTCATCAGCTTTTCAGTGAGGTTGTTATGGGAGATGGTGTCAAAAAACTTGCTAAAATCAAGATGAACATCAACTACTGATCTCTTCTGTACATTCCCTGTGTCAGGAAGTCCTTTCAGAATGACAACTCAATCAAAATCCAAGGACAGGGCTTTGTAAATTGCAAATAGTTAGGCAAGCCTTTCATATCAAACACATCTATGGGGTCATACCTTATTTATTCACATGAACCTACTTTGGGGGGATTGGTTTGAGGGGTTTTGGATGTACAAGTGTCAAGCTGGATGGAATTTATCTGAAATACATTAATGATTTTTTTATTATTGTTATTACATATTTTTTTTTCCCGAGCATGAAAAGACCAGTTTGGGTGGAGCTAACACATAAGCTGGTTGGACTCTACTGGATTATGATGGTTTGGGGATTTCCTTGTGAGTTAAATACTGCTGTTGGTGTTAATCATTTCAGTCAAGTTGGGCATGGTTAGTTCCCAGACTGTTTTTGACAGTGCCAGTGAACATCCATCCATGCAAAACTTCCAGAATTCACAGATGTTTCCATTATCCCCTGGCAGCCATCCAAGTGCCCAACCACATCAGATGTAGCAAGCTAACGTGTCACAGGGAACCAAATTCACCAAAATATTTATGGATTTATTATTATTATTATTATTATTATTATTATTGTTATTATTATTATTATTGCAAGAGCTACATGAAATATATAATATTCTCTGCCACACAAAGGAAAATAGTATGTGGTGCATGAGATATAGGAATACCAAAGAGTATAACTTCCAACTGACCGTGGTTGGTTACTGCTTACTGTAGTATTCTAGAAACTTAGTCTGGTAAAGGACTTCTGGTTATCCGTATTTGCTGGAGATAAAGGAATGTGTTTAGATCACTTTAGCATTCAGACAACTCCATTAGTTATCTGTAAATCAATATATTGATTTTTTGATTGCTTGTTTATAAAAGTGTAAAGGAATTGTTTACAGGCTGCTAATTCAAGTTCATACCCTTATATGTCCTCAGCAGCCACAAGATATTGTGATTTTCAGTAACAAAAGATTTGATCAGAAGAAACGCATGCTGTATGTTGTCTTGAGGCACTAAAATATTTGAAACACTTCTTACTGGAAAACAGAAGTAACAAACTCTGCACTGTTGGTTTTCAGCAGCCAACCTGCTTGATTATGTCAGGCTAATTATGATTCTGTGAACCACTTTTAGATATATTTATGAATAACATCCACAAGATCTGATGTTTTTTATAGCATCTTGAAAACATTTGCCTTTGCCTACTATTGCATCTGTATTAAAAAGAATTACTTTTCTTTCAGACAAATGGATCACTTGGGCCCAAATGTTCTAAACATCAATAAAACTAATCAGGGTTAATACTGAAATGAGTATTAAACTGAAGATTAAGCTGAGAAAACAAACTGAGAAGCAGGTTCTTCTTGTTCCTGAATTACGAACTGCAAGTGAAGAAGCTTATCATAATCAAGTGATGAGTTGAACTTAGCACTTACAGTGTCTAGCCTTATGAGCAAATAGTGATATTTATTGATGGTATTAATGTTTTTAAATAGGCTTAGACCTTTTATAATACCACCGACATTTCATTTTATGGAACATGGAATGTAGAGGCTGTAAAGTCATGATTAATATTGCTAACAGTAATAAGTGGAAATGTAATAGTCATTTTTGCTCGTATTTGCTTATATTATGTGAATGCCTTCAGTGTCTTAAGAAACTCTATAGGGATACAATTTTCCCCAGGTTTGGAAATTGACTGACTTATGAAAATATGCACAGAAGGACACAAAAGAGTTCAGATTATTTACTTTAACTGTTAACAGACCAAGGGCTGTGATAGTCACTGAGGTATGTATCTTAACTACACAATTAGCTGTATTATTTAATCCTTCCCAGCATGTGCTGCTGAGCAGTGGGGGATATGAACGTGTTAAGTATCTCAGTTCAGCAGAAAAAGACACTAATTATCAAAAGACTTCTCAAAGAATATAACAAGGTCAAAATAAAACTGAAATAAAGTTTTGAGCAAACAAAAGAAAGTAGAATGTAAAAGAAGCTCTATCCTTGACTAGCTTTGTGAAAGCCACTGCCAGTTTTTGACTGTTGCAACCTAACAGTACAATCAGAGTTCTTTGAGTGAGTTCCCTAGATTGTCATTTAAGAAGTCCATCCATTCATGTGAATTTACATAATATGTGAAATACTGAAGATTATCAAATAGTAGAATGATACAAAAGGAAAAGGGTAATAGTAAAGGACTTTTACCACCTAACCTTAAGGCTAACCTGAAGAAAGCCAATTATCAACTCATCTATGCCTCAGCGACCTTCATTCTATTTTTTGGTGTCACAATTCTGTTTTCTGGTTAAGTGAATCTCAAAACAATGACAAAGAAATATGCCCAGAATCACATACAAGGTAACAGGTTGTAGACTGTAGTCTCAACTGACTGAAGTAATGGAACTTAAATTTTAAGATTTTTCTGACTTCTTTATCTTAATTATTTTTGTTTATTTATGTGATTATGCATGAATGGGTACACACAGCTGTTGAGAAATAAAACAGGAAGCATAGGGTATCTCTTGTATCTGAGCATTGTAAGAATTATATAATAAGGAAAAAAAAAGGTGAGATTATTTTCCTTTACAATATAAATGAGCAATTTTTTGTCTGTCTGAACTGTTCAAAATTGTCTAGAATATCAGATATATGTGCAGTATCTTGCTGTAAAACCATTCTTCTTCTTCTTTAGTGCAAGACAATGAAGGCCTGTTTGACATACAGGAACTGCTGTGAAACAGTGGCAACTCACTTCAAAGAATATAAAGAAAATTCTAATTCTTGGATTACCTGCGTCTGTGGCTGTTTTTCAAAATGGAATAATAATCAGGGAACATTGCTAGAGATGCCGTACTTTTTGATTTCTTGGCTAGTGGTTCAGTTCTGTCAGTAATATCTGTATCCTGTTCCATGCTTTCAACCAGGATTGTAGTTTTTCTTATCAAAGCAGGAGAAAACAGTCCTCAAATTTATTCTGATGTTTAAAAACTCCCCAGGGCACAGGCTACCCTCTCAATGCATGAGCCTGCAACTCCTATTAGTACTAATGGGACTCAAGGAAAATGTGTGTAGAGCTCACAGTCCTGAAAGACTAGAGTCAACCAGATATTTGCCATTGCTTCTATGTACACAGGATAAAGCTCATACATGTCATAAATAAAGTCACATGTTTTAACCTGCTTTCTTAGTGCTTTCTTCATATTAGTGGGTAGCTATAGTTAAAAGGTTTTTCAGGTGGATAATGATCTCACACTCTGCCTTTTAACAGTAGATTTTTTAATTGTTTAGTTGAGAAAGAAAGCATCTGGTAAGTATAGTAGGAATCCCATAGCATTTCTTCAAGGACAAAATATTTATTAAAAAAGACAGAAACATTCCTTCCATGGAACCGCTGTCTGTAGACCAAGGTAGACCTCAGTCTACCGAGGAGTTAGACATTTCATATGCTGAAAATTTTTTTGTTTTTAGTGTTCCAGATAGTACTTAATAGTGCTATGCGTTTTTAACATCTGCAAAAATAAAAATGGTGTTTGTATAAACCCACATATTATATTTATCTATTGATATATGGATACTCACTTTAAAAACCTCACTTTTGGGTATGTGTAAGGGTATTTTTGCAATGTTGCTCTGAGGGAGAGAAATACAATTAGATCTGTTTTATAGAGAAGAAGAAGAAAGATTAAGGGCTAAAATCAGAAAAGTATCTAAGGACTATTCACAAAAGTTAACTTTAGTTAGACATTTCCAGAGCATGATTCAGTGTTTGAAGAAAGGCTTTGAATCAACCCCTGGAGCTTCTCTCTCTTTCTCTGTCTATGTGGAGTGTATGGGGATCCTGGGATGATTAGTCCTCCTAGGCTAAAGTTTGCATTTAAGAATAGGCAGTACAAACTTGAGTGCTTCAACCATGTCTTTTCAATTGCCTATTCCCAGTGCTGGCATCCAAAGACTTATCCTAATTTTTGGCTCTCTGTGCAATGCAGAGAAGCCTGGGGATAGGATCAACCAAAATCAGGAGTCTGCTCAGGGCTATGAGGAGGAAAAGGATGTGCCTTGAAATAACTCATTACAGGATATGATTGTTTTATTCATAAATATGTTTGTTGATCTCACTGCAAATGCCTTTTAAGATAGTGGAGAAAGTTTGTGGCAGAGGCCAGAATTAACTCACTGTCTCCTCAATCTTAGTCCACTGTCTTAATCACAAGATGGTGAAATGAAACAGAAATGTGTTAGAACTGATATGAAACATGAATTCCCTTGTGAGGGCTGGAAGAAGTGTTGTATATATGAGTGAACCATAGAAACTTGGAAACTTTTATACCAATACAAAAAGTTGATTAGTGTCTTGGATGTATTTGTCTTTACAGCAACGTTCATTTCAGACCTGATAATTACTACTTTGTCTTATTGCTATTTTTCAGCTCAGCCAAGTCAGAACTATGGTTTACCATTCTGCACCTGGGAAGGGACAACTCTGGCTGCACGTACAGACTGGGGGACAAGAGGCCGGAAAGCAGCCCTGAAGAAAGGGAGCTTGGAGGGTTTGGTCGATGGCAAGTTGAATATGAGCCAGCAGTGTGTCCTGGCAGCCAGAAGGGCCAACCATACCCTGGGGTGCATCAAGCACAACATTGCTAGCCGGTCGAGGGAAGTGGTTGTACTCTGCTGGTGCAGCCTCACCTCGAATACTGTGTGCAGTTTTGGGGACCAGTATAAAAAGGACATAAAGCTATTAGAGAGTGTCCAAAGGAGGGCTACAAAGATGGTGAAGGGTCTGGAGGAGAAGATGTATGAAGGAGCGGCTGAAGTCACTTGGTTTGTTCAGCCTAGAGAAGAGGTGACTGAGGGGAGGCCTCATGGCGGCCTGCAGCTTCCTCACGAGGGGAGCGGAGGGGCAGGCGCTGATCTCTGGTGACAGCGACAGGACCCGAGGGAACGGCATGGAGCTGCGACAGCCTGGGTATTTGGAAAAGGTTCTTCTCTGAGGGGTGGTTGGGCACTGGAACAGGTTTCCCAGGGAAGTGGTCATGGCACCGAGCCTACTGGAGTTCAAGAAGCATTTGGACAATGCTGCCAGACATATGATCTGATCTGTGGGTGGCCCTGTGTGAAGCCAGGAGTTGGACTTGATGATCCTTGTGGGTCCCTTCCAACTCAGGATATTCTACGATTCTATGACTTTATGATTTTATCTTTATTAAAATACAGTTCGGTGACAGTTTTTTTTTCCACAGGAAAGACATGGAGAGACATCTAAAAATCTGTAACATGGTCAGGCTGATGAGAACAGTGGTGATTTAATGTACATTACTTGAAAAATCTCTCACTCCGAGGGTGTTTGTGTATTCTTGCATATATAGAAATATACATATAGCCTAGTTCAGATCTCAGACACTGAGTGGGAATGACTTATGATGATATTAGAATAAGAACCATGAAGGAAGTTCAGAAAAAGATGATGAAGGTGATCATCTAGGATTCCAGATCAGATGCATTCAACCAAAGGACTCATTTGTCAGTTAAGACATCAAAAAAACTTCCTAACCATTGTATTTTATCACAAAGTATTCTAAATGTCATTCTTCAAACACATAGCACTGAGTCCCTCTGCTCTTCCTGAATTCCTTGAGCACATACAGTTCCTGAAAGCTCTTACCACTAAGTATATGTTGTAAAATTTTGTTGAAAACAGTGACCTAACCTTAAATTCTAGATAGGTGCTCTCCTCATTATTAAGGCATACAGTCCACTCTAAACCCAAAGATGTTCTCCTATATAGCAGTTTCTTGTTTCATATGTTTTAGTACAACCAACAAGGATTCTGGAAGACATCAAACGTACTCCAAGACAGAATTGTTCTTTACCTTTCCAGCAAACATTAATGGTTAAAAAGAGGCCAGTCAGGATCAGAGTCAGGATTCTCTCCAGCAACAATTTCAATGAAACACTCCTGTGGTAAGATTCCTCAGTTTCATTGAAGGAAGTTGAGATTGCCTATATTTTAGTTATTAAATTCCCCCAAAATTTCACCTCTGTTAGAGCATGCTCTACATTTTCTAGCTTATAGTGCATAAGACATTTCCTGAAATATAATCTCTGTTTTTCCTAGGACTCCTTCAGCCCTGAACTGATTACAAAAACTTAATTTCCAGTGTTCTTAATGCCACCTGCTAGGCTCAGACACATGGAGAAGGAAGCTGTCTATTTCAAACACAGAAAAAGTAAAACTTGTTTCTCTAGGAATTGAGATAGACACAGGGAACCTGATTTTCACCATGTAAGTGTGGTTTCTAATGCCTGAGAAACCTTGTGTCACATCAAGAACTGAAAACTTTGGAGGAAATTCCAGTTCTTTAAAATATCCAAGCTGCCAAACAAGACATATAATAAGAGACTTCCATTTTAATGAAGTTTTCGAGTGTCAAAAGAAGGGCAACAAAGCTGGTGAGGAGTCTGGATAACAAGTCTTATGAGGACATCTCATATGAGATCCCTCATATGAGGGAGCTGGGGTTGTTTAGCCTGGAGAAGAGGAGGCTCAGGGGCGACCTTATCGCTCTCTACAGGTACCTGAAAGGAGGCTGTAGCGAGGTGGGGATTGGTCTATTCTCCCACACGCCAGGTGATAGGACAAGGGGAAATGGGCTGAAGTTGCGCCAGGGGAGGTTTAGGTTGGATATTAGGAAAAAGTTCTTCACTGAAAGGGTTGTGAGGCATTGGAACAGGCTGCCCAGGGAAGTGGTAGAGTCACTATCCCTGGAGGCCTTCAAAAAATTTGTAGATGTAGAACTTAGTGATATGGTTTAATGGTGGACTTGGTAGTGTTATGTTATAGGTTGAACTGAATGATCTTGGAGGTCTTTTCCAACCTAAATAATTCTGTGATTCTGTGATTTCTTTGGAAAGAGGTATAGATTTCTCCTGTTTTTGTTGGTGGTGGTGGTGGTGTTTTTTTTTCCCCTAAGGTAAAAAAGGTCACATTCTCCAGTTCATCATGTGAGAAACCTAGATACACTACCTTACTTTGTATGAATTTACAGTGGTATGATGAAAAACACCCCTCTACTGGGAAAAACAGGAAATCTGACCCAGTTTGGTCAGTTTACCTTACCAATAAGATACAGAAAGTTCAAATCTTGATTAAGGATGTCTGATACAATTCCATTTTCATGAACACATTTGAAAGTTTGGTTTATTTTGATAGGTATCAGATATAAAATGTTGTAATGTTACATAGAAAGGGAATTTTGCCTTCTGCCAAGTTTGTTCTCCTTCACTTCTAATGCTGTTCTTCATAGTCTGTGTCCACATGAATCTGTGGATATGGGTCATGGTAGTGTGTCCTGATCCTTCAGTGATCCTGTTTGGAGGCCTCTATGAAATGCACTGCCACATTCCAGTTTCACCTAGCTTGTCTATGCCACAGAGTTCAGGGCATAGATAAGTGAGGAGGAAGAGTGGCAGGTACTGTGCCTGCATTCTGCTCTGGCTGGGAGAAGGACACAGCTAAGACATTTGCCTGACCCTTAGAACTCAGAATTGTTCCTGTGTACATTAAGGCATTTATTTTTTTAACACTAGTGCCTCATGTGAGAAGATGATGCAGAGAATACCACTGTGGAGTTGTGATGCTTCTATGAGCTATTCATCATTCACAAGTACAGGTTTGATCCAGATGAGCTATTGGCACATAGTCACCTTGCCACTGTATAAACCCTACTGGTTCAAAATTAACCCAACAGTATATTTGGAACAAATTTCCACAGGGAGATTGAGTATATGCCAGATCAATGCCTTCCATCACATAGGTGCTCTTTTATTTATTTAACAGGAAATGCAAACATGGTATTATCAAACTGTGCCCTGAGTTTCATGCTTTTTACAGGCATCACTGCCATGTTATCTGTTACTTTGTCAGTTCACGTAACAAGTTTTGAACCAACTGGATGTCAATACTGGAGTCAGGATTTGGACTTGATGATCCTCATATGTTACTTTCAACTCATGATATTCTATGATTCTATGATTTAATATGAGGCCTAAAGAGGAGACATTGGGATGTGGAAGTTCCTTGAAGATGTATTTTCACTTTTAAATTAAAATAGTACTTGACATGACAGGCAGCAAGGATATATATTAAATAATAATAATAATATGAATATTAATAAGAAATCTACATTCAAATTTCAGTCTTGCTTTAAAGCACACATAACATATGGGAATGAAGCATATTTAATCAAGCACAAGGCTACTTTTTTATTAACACTACTTTCTGAAAGTGATATGAAAACTCTTACTGACTGAAGAGAATGCTTTGCATCTGTACCCATTGGTAGGTTTGAAGTACCATCCCTTGGGACTCCTTTCACTGCCACTGAAACCCCATGTGGTTCTTACAGTTCTGTGGGGGAATTCCCTTCACAGAGGGCAGCTCACAGAAATGAATAATGATTCGGTCAAATTTGTCTTGTATTTTTTTCCACATCCAATCTCAGATTCTGTGACTTCATTCCAGGCCCCTAAACTCCCACCCAATCAACAGTCCTGGGATAGCCAGTGTAAGTCTGTTGACATTGTAAGTGGATCAGAACCAGAGCAGCCTGAGAATCATAAGTTGGTATTGTTACCTTACCACTGTTTTCCTACTTTGACAAACATATTATGATGTATCAGACTTGCTCTTATGGTGCACCACCTGCTTCAGTCCCTCCTGCCTCCCCTTCATGCATTATTTTGTGCAACTTGAACTTTAGATTTTTAGAGTTAACGGAAAGAAGTTGGCAAGAATCAGACATCAGTGGGATCCTGAATGAATGAAGTGTGGGGATCTTACCTAGAAGCAGACTACAGATGCCGTTAAAATTATTTGTACAGTGGTTTCCAAAATCAGATTTAATATGAACAAATTGGAAAGATGAATCAGATCATTGGACTGAGCGTGGATCTCAGTATATGGCCCAGGTAACCAGGATTGTGTTCACCTCTCAGGCCAGAATTGCAGAGGTGATGTTCCGGTCATGTGGGTAGGATGGGGAGGAAACACTGGGAACTCAGCTACCTAGAAAAGTGAGTAATAAATACCTACACACATATCTCATACAGATGTTGTCCATATTATAAAACTTCCCACTGCACTGTCATTGTTTCACAGTACTTGGGAATAAATCTTTAACAATTAGAAAATTTAGCTTCACTGATCTGGGTGGGACAACCATTCCCTGCTGATCTGTATGTTTCTCTACTGTTTTCTACTTTCTATTATGTCTAGAGCATATTATGGGGATTGTTTCTCTTGTCAAACTTTTTAAGGAGTAAATAAATATTCCTCTCTTAAGCATTAGAGTTCTTCTGTTTGACAATATGGAACGTTTAATGTAGAACCCTTCATGCTTTCCTGTGTAGCATATTTCTTTTTAGTAAAATTAGGGAGTGGGGAGACAAATTGCAGTAATAAGGGTCTGAAAGGTGTGTAAAACATACAGCAAATAAAGTAATTTTCCATTGAGTCTGTGATATTGCCATTTCCCTTAGCAGCATTGAGTCTCCTTCATAATAGAAGTTGCTGAGGGCTTAGAGTACTAGAAAATATAAAATACCTATGGGACATATTCCAGTACTGTACATTAAATTTGAGGATTTTACATGTGATAAAGTATGTCAGTGTTGCTTACAGGGAATTCCAGTGATACCTCAGCTTTCTTGGACTTATTATAAATCCTTTGTTGGAATTATTGCGGCTGGTTCAATAATTCAGATTAGCCCTCATGTTTATTAATGCACTACATCTGTGCAAACAACATGTCAAGCAGAGAGTTTATTGTAATTGCCTGAGCAAACAGAACCTGAAAGAAGCAATTTCCAGTTACAATGTGCTATGACAAGTAATGAGGTAATTGGCATTCTGTCCTGATTACTTCCACCTTCCTTTTCATCAGGTCTATATTGTGTGTGATAGATAGTTTTATAAGAAATGAAGGTGTTTGATAATATGGTCTGCTGCTGCTTAAGGTTAGTGATTAAAGACAATCATAATTTTCTCTCAGAGATCTTATTAGCTTTAACATTATTTATTCATATGTGTAAGATGTGGACCCAGAATCTCTCTTTCAGTGCTATACATGCACTTAAAATGTAAACTCAACCACAATCTCATTGAATGCAAAATATCTTTGAGGTTTCCAAGCTCATATTACATGTCAACATTTTGTGATGAAATATGTGCTTAAGCAGACAGATTAAGACAAACTGTTTCATGTCTATGGTTAAATATAAGAGGTTTTGGTATAATACATGTTAATGTAATATCTCAATTGTAGTGTACCAGTATTAACAAAATAGTTAAAGGTATGATCAATCTAGGGTTTTAAACTGAACTTCTTTATTTTGGATGAAGTTTAACTTGCCCCCC